>CM046531.1:6752500-6825000 GCA_024713555.1 Spirodela polyrhiza | reverse complement strand
AAGACTCCCCCTCTTCAATCCTTTTTATTTTACAGATTGACAAATCAAGCTTTTTATTTTGACTTACCATTTTCTGTTGTATTTTTATGATTTTTTTCAATTTTTAGAGATTTTTATTAATGTCGTGCGTGAGAATTATGGATATCATCTATTTTACCAGATGATAATCCATATTTGTAGATATGTCCAACTGCCCATATATCATGATATATCTAATTTATCATATGATGATCAATATTTGCACATGTCCTTGTCACATGGCAAGCTAAAAATTGTTCGATTTGTGTGCTACTTATCCATGATGATTCATAATTGACGCGGCTGCTTGTGCATTGTCAAATGAGGCCACTTAATCCATTCATTCTATGTTTGTTTTATTGAGTTCCACACTTCAGTAGTTGTGTGTGAGATGACAGCGGGCAACATGGCTCATGTCAAATTTCATATCTATGCACTATTGATCTACAATGAGGAAGAGTGATGTGGCTGCACATTTGTTGTCAAATCGCCATTGCCTTTCCTCCTACCTCTATTGGGATCTGTGCATCCACTAATAGGCCTAATGAGGACAAGTGACATATTGCCTCCTACCATGTCAGATTATATACTTTTACAGGCCAACATTATGTTCCGACTTAACATGTGGTGCTATTTTGTTCATTAGATTTGTGATGTGCAAAGCCTACTATTAGATGGGTGAGGCCTTTGGCCCTTATCAGCCCCACTAACTAGTGAGCCTATTAATCTTTTTTTATTCTTATTTAATTCAGAAAAATTTTAGAAAATTTGTAAAAAATATTAATATAATTAATTCATTAAAAATTATAAAAATGGAGAAAAAACATAATAAAACTTAAATAAACATGAAATAAATAATATTTATGCATCAGTCACATTGTTTAATAATAAAATGACTCTCATTAAGTTTTCTTTTTATTTATAAAATCTTATTTTAAATCCAAATTTAAATAAATTCATTTAAATGACACATCAACTACATTGATATGATAATTTGTGAAATAATGATCAAATAGTCATTATTACCACAATGATTGTCATTTAGCATGTAATTTTCACACATTATTAGGTTCTCATGCTATGTCTGAAAAAAATGTAAATATGATTTTATTTTTTGATTATATATGGATTTTTCATTGTCAAAATATTTTAGGGAAATCAAGGCTCATAAAGCCAACATAATGTTGTCAATAAGATGAATTTACCTTCACAAAATTATTTCAATATTCGAATCAACTATCAATAACATGTTAGAATACAAGTAACAAGTGATGTGCATCATTCTAAACTTGCTGCTGCATTTTATATGATAGTATGTCACCAAAATGAGGGTTGACATAGAAATACTCCATTTTTTCTTCTTTCTTAATCTATGATGTGGCTATATAATGTAGACAACATAGAAAATATTTCACACATGATTTTACAGTATTTGGACACTTGACATACTATCCTCTTTGAGTACAACATATTGTTCCAACATTCTCGGGCTCCACTAAAGACTAGGTGAAATACATAATAAAATATAAGTTTCAGTTACTTTCCACTTGATTTAATAGTTATAATCATGTTAGGATCTAACCTAAGAATCATCTTATAAATTCACAGCACTAGAAAAGTCAAAGCTAGAATGAGTAAACATTCTTAACTTTCAACTCCTAATTTCATGAAGGCTTCAATTGCCTGATTTCTCATTAGAGCAGCTTTAATGTAGAGTCATTGAAAGACTTGCATAGTACCTAATCTTGGATGTTTCTTGGTGCTCAAGGACATAGATATTAGATTTGTACTCCTAGGAAGAGGGTGGCGGGTGTGATAATTTTTTTCTGGATTTTTCTTTCAATTTTCGGATTTTTTTTATTCGTCTCATGCTCACCTTTTAGGTGAGTTGAAGTCTCTTATTTATAAGGAGCATAATGGGCCACCCAACAATCACTTGCAATGGTAATATCTCGGCTAGAAATTCAAACTCATGTTATTAATATTGTAGAACTTTTGATGACTATGTAAACAAATAAGGAAGAGAATGCACATAGAGCTAGTATATTTCTTTTAAACTATATCCTATGCAATTGATTTAGCTTTAAACTCAATAGCCATTCTTTAGTGATTCATTTTTCTTTTAAAGACCCATTTTCATCACAAGAAAATGATATAGTTAGTGTGTATGTAATGAATAGTCATTCGGGGTTTTTTTAATTTTTTAAAATAATCCTATATATAATATAATTTGTAGTTAACAATGTTTACTTGCTTCATTTGCTGAGCTATAAGATGTAATTTTATTTTAATTGCTTCATTTGCTGAGCTATAAGATGTTATTTCACAAATAAGAGGCATCTCCTTACATAGTACATGTATCCACCACCTTTTTTGGGGAATTTTTTTTTAATTTTTACTTCATATTTTTTTTTCACGATATTTTGTTTTCAATCAATAGACATGTTAAAACAAAGTCTCATGCAGTTATCATGTCTCTTTAGAGAACACGGCTAAAAAACATAACTAAGAATCATAAACAATCAATTTAAATAAACCTTCACAATATGCAATTATCCAATTAGGTTTCTTACTTTTATAATTATGATATCAGTAAATTTAAATACAATGCTATGCCTTGCTTGATTTGATATGACATCTATGAGCTGTGTTTCTTTAAATTGTTTGACATGTTACACATATAAGAGAGAGATGACGTCTAGATGAGTAGTCTTCAACATACATGTATCTGAGAACTTCACATACTCGGCACAATGTAAACTACTTAGCTAAGATTAAATTAGGTTGGTGCTAATCTAATTTAGCCACTTAGAGTGATAAATTTAGAAAGTTTGAGGGGTATTCATTATATAAGGCTGAGGAACCCTACCCCCCCCCTCAGCCATATCTGGGACGTGCTACCTTTCTCGGATCACTACCACTTGAGGATGGCACAACGGTCAGAAAAGGCTGACATAAATAATGTAATCTAGACTTCTTCTTCATTTCGAAACAAAGAGAGCATACTGGGCTCCTAATTATGGCCCATGTAGCCTGAGGCCTTGCGTAGGCTCAAGACTGGGCTGAGGCTTCGACGCACCAAGAGGCGCCTGCAACAGAAGGTTGGCTGGGACAACTGAGATGAGCGCTCCTCCCCAGTCACTGGGGCAGCCTTCACAGTGCACTCTTATTTGCATTTACATGTGTAAAATATGTGTGAGACAAGCCCAGCTGGTCTCATATTTGAAAAATAGTACCACTTGACCAAAAGAATAGAACTGAGTGGACTAGGCTAAGAGTACTGTTACATAGTCTTAAATCCACTTATTTCTGTCCTGAACATTGCAAGAGGTGGCTGGGTGTTGTTACATGAACCTACAGGGAAAGAAATCTTGGATGATCATTCGCTTCATGTGATTCTAAGGGGAAGTATTGCATTTTTTTGAGATTTCCATGATTTCAATATTTATGAAGAAAAATAAATTGTACTGCTGGAGCATTGCCCTCGTCAAATTAACATGGTATGATGAGCTGTAAGTTCATTTTTTTCCACTCTGGGCCGAAATAGTCGAGACAGAGAGGCTATCTCTAGGCATTAAAATACCGGAGGGAAGAGGGTCAAGCGCACCTTCAGGGAAGAGGCTGAGCTCTGGTGAACACAAACACGCCGCCACCGCCAACAGCGCGGCCCAGGAGCATATCTCGGTCCAGATATGAGAGATAATACAACCCCGCCGGAGATTGGCTACAAATTGATCCAGATCACTATCCCAGGACAAGAAATCTTAGAAGAAATGGAAGAGGATAGCATGGTGATAGGCTATTAGGATGTACCTCCCTGAGCTTCTCAAGGGGAATTGAGCTCTGAACGTCCGGAAGAACTGGAGTATCTGTGGGTAAGTGTCACCGTTGTTGAGTAAAGATTCGCTGTACTAAAGACTATCATATTTATAAGTAATATAATAATGGCATCTCTGGCGCACTAAGTCTGATTAAATCTCATTAGAGCAGTCAACCTATGTCTGGTTGAACTTTATTGTATTATATGGAAGTGATCTGTGCTCCACATGCAAAATCATAACTCATAGGCCCAAAAATAAAGCCTTTGATCTCGTAAAACAATCTATGAGCTAGGGCGTGACTGTAAACTGATATATTTATCTAATCCGTGGGTCAAGGATAAATGTCTGAAACTAGATCTAATCCGTTCACAGCAGTGCTTTGATTGTTCATCCAATAGTTGGACCCAAAACTATTAATCTCTGATCATTATACTGAATGCGATCTTGTTAAACAGTATAACGTTTCCGCTATTTGACTATCAAACAACAATACTTGCTGCAAACTAATTGCAGTGATGCATTTTTCTTATTGATGTCATTCTTGTGCCAGGAGCTCCCCATGGCTCGCTGATAGTATACCTGAGATATCCATCTCATACACAGAATTCCACCTACTGACTGGGTTCTCATCATTTGATATAGGCCCTTCATTAATCCTTTTCATTCTTTCAAATAATGATTGTCATCTCTGTAGATCTACCCCAGCTCCACGATTCTTGCGATAACTAACTTTTCTTTTCCTCTCATTTATAATGAACTCTGATCATATAGTCAAGGATGGAAAACAGATGGACTAGCTATGTTCTTTTATCCTGATGGGAAAGAGGAATTTAGAAAGACGGTTATCCAAAAAATGGAATGCAAAGTGCAGGAAATCAAACATTGGTTGATCATGTTTAGAACTGTCAAGTCTTGATAACGGTCCCTTCCTTTTATCCATCCTGCCCAACAATATCGGTACGAATATATATGTACACTGTCAACAATATTGATTATGTTCAAAATTTTAACGGGTACTTCCGACTTTGAGGAAACGAAAATATAGGCAACAGGCCGACAGGCCAAATGGCAGTTGGCTTGTGGAGCTCAGTTCAAGAAGCAAGAGAGGAAGCCTAATTTTTTCAGAATGACAGGCACTGCCCAGGCTCTAGGGTCCAAGTTTTAGGAGTATGGTTAAAGAGGTAAGTTTATGCCAGTGATAAAAAAGAAAAAATATTAATAAAAGCGACAGAAAAAAATTCACCTGCAGACTTAAAAATGTCCGAGGTAGTATGGCTGGTGCCACTAGTGCTTGGAGCTCTTCACTGATGTGTATATTTTCGATGGCTGCCTACAATAAAATATGGGTGTAGATCAATAAAAAGAAGAAAAATTGAAAAGTATACCTCCCCCCCCACCGTTTTGAATTCTGCATATTCATCAGCCTCTCACACAAGTTAGAAAACAGAAATTAGGTTTTCAACTCCATGAATATAAGCCAATGAATATAAGCCAATGAATGAACCTTACTTCCTCAAACTGAAGATAAATATTACGCTTGGAGCGAAGAGAAAAATTTGCAGACACCACTAGTGTTGCACCTTCCTGTTCCTGTGAAAAGAAAATTATTTTCATTGGATAGACAGAACATGGTAAAATAATAACTTGTCAATTTTTTAAAAAAATCGTAAATTTGAACAATAATCCAAAAAAAGATTGAAAGTTTTAGAATAGTCAACATGGAAGACTGGAGAGAACTGCAGTATTAATGACAAATTAAATATGACCTATCAGAACATTTACTTCATATTTTTACTTTCCTTGTCATGCCACGTGGAAATTCCAATTCAAAAAAGATTCCTCATTTCTAATCCAATTAATGAGGTACTTCATAATTTTTCAGTTGCTGAATCTCCCCCTCAAATTTCCCACTCGGAAAGGAATTTACAATTTGAACAGCTAACTAATTACCAGCGGTCAAACCTAAACTGGATCCTTCCAGTTACAACAATTTGTCCAAAATCCAGTTCAAGAACTCCATGGTCTCGTCACCCCGGGAGAATTTAATAGTAATTGAGAAATAATTAGAAGTGAAGTGGAAACTAGCCAAATCCACTAAATGATGGTGGGAAGATAAACTTCTCAAACTCGTCAAACATTCGGAGGCAGATTGAAATCCAAGACAGTGCACAGGATTGAAGCTCCCACCTTTTTATTAGGTGAACAACGGGATTTTTTATTTGCAATTTCTACATCTCTGAATGAAGCTGCTCATCAAAGTTCGACAATGGGAAATTGGTTGGCCCCAATTAGTTCCTAGTAGGATACTTTTTCTTTAGGTGATAACGTTCTACAACTACTCATGGATCATCTAAAAGAATTGCTAAGAACCAATAGCAAATGGTTATTTTGTTTTGATACCTCAGGGCCAATAAATCACCTCTTCACAGTGTAATACTCCAGAAATCTTTATGTTTCTTTAAACTTGATAAGATCTGTTGGAAATAATGACGAAGCAAGACAAGATGTTTTGGAAGGAGAATATATGATAGATGCATAAAATGCCTTCTGCATTTATAGATGAATATCTAAGCTAGGGAGAGATACATCAGATGGGGATAAGCACAGCCCTAGAGGGTGGAGGGGAGAGAGCTGCGGTTAGAACTCCTCACACTTTCTCTCTCTTTCTCTCACATCATAATGTCCCTTATATAGGGACAAACCTTAGTACGGCAATTACACAAATTAACAAGATCTGCATCAACATAATTGATGCCAACTTATGATAATGGAAAATTGAAATAATTACCACCGAATTGGTTCCTAGTAGGGTACTTTTCTTTGGGTGCTGACTTCCTACAACTACCCATCGTGGATGATACAAAAAAATTCCTAAGAATCAATAGCACATGCTTCTTTTGTTTCGGTACCTCAAGGCCAATAAATCACCTCTTCACTGTATATATATTCAAGATCCCTGTAGAGATCATCAAATCACGCCTCAAATCTCCTGGCATATTCCTAACATAAATTCAAGAAGTTAAATTTAACAGGAACTCATAGCTGATTCAAGATTTGCAAGAAGAATTGCGGTTCTTAAGGAAGTATCACTTGCTACAAGAATTTTATGGGTAGAAAGAAGCCTACCCGTCATTAATGTTATGATCAGACAGAAAGAAAAATTCAACAACAAACAATGCATTTGATCTCAGCTGAAATGGCAATAAATATAGACTTCCCAGGGACAGTGTGACTCAAGTATCAAACTCCAAAGCCTTTCGCACAAAAATAAAACCAATAGAGATCAGATAACTTTGTGATAAATCTATCTAGATAAAACTTTCTGAGTATCTGAAATCAAGTATTTCTAAACTCGTCCGTTTTCGTAGGTGCGCCAGTATTTACTTTACGATTATGGAGATTAAACAGCCACAGAGCTCATACTCAACAATGATAAGCTTACAATTTATGTGTGTTTAATAATGGTAGGAAGATGGACAAACCAAAATTCCTGTCATCCATATTGAGCTGCCCTGTGTCAACGTGAATGTTATCTGTAAAAGCTAAAAAGGGCGTCATCGTTCGTCCCCGAACGAAACTTACCTCCAATAGGTTGGAAACGCTCCAGCGTACAACATTACGAACCACACCTCCATCTGATCGATCCCTGCATTCGAATTTCTGATAGATCTGTCCCACCTACACAAAACGCCAGCATTCCCTGTAATGAGTTAAACCATGGTCACAGGCAATTCAATTTTACAGGGATAAGATAAAACCCCGACAATGGTGGACATCAAGACGGGACCTCTAAGAAAGGCAGCCTGGTAGCAGCCTCAAACAGGATGAGGACATCTGAGGCAGAGGTGTAGACCAAGCGCCATGTACCATCGAGTTTCGTCAGATCCACCGCCGATCCAGCACTGTACCCTTCGACGTAGACCTTCCATGTCCCAAGCGGAAGACAAGGAAGGGGGGAAAGAGAAATATCAATCAAACAGTCTCCCGTGATCTCGCATATGAAATGAATTTAATGAAGAACTAAATGCAATCGTGGCCCCATACCAAGGCCTCCTCAATGGTGGATCGCTGATCGACCGTAGCTACGAGGCCCCGTCCCGTGTCCTGTACCGCCCTCAACAGATCGTGTTTCTTCCTCTCCAACTCCGCCAGCTCTTCCGCCTGCAAGCGCAAGGACAGGAATGAACCACGGATGAGGATTCGCCCAAGGAAGAAGAATACGAGGAAGAAGAGTACGAGAGGCGGAAACCGTAATCGCAGACGCGTCGGCGGTCGCCGCGCGAACAAATATACGGCCAACCCCAGCCTTCCGCTGGCCCCCCTTCCAGCGAGCCTGGAGCAGCTTCACGGAGGCTGTAAGCGGCAGGAACCGCCGGAGAAGACGGGGATGCCGCGCCGACGGAGCCGAGAATGTCGAAGACAGACCCGCCAGCTCCATGTTCAGGTTTCCCCCCTTCCCCTCTGTGGCTGTGGCGGGAACGGAGCTCCTCCACGAGGACCAGATAACGCGTTATATACCCGCCGGGTACCTTAGAATTTTGGGCCGTGCTAAGACGTTTCCAGCACAGCCCACGGGCCGGCCCGAAACGCAAAACGCCCCATACTGTTTCACCGTCTTACCTAGGGATCAACGGTCACGACCGGTGACCTGTTGACCGGACCGGACCGTGGCCGCCGGTCACGCAAAACTGGCGTGACCGGTCGTGACCGGACTCTCTCCTCTCTCCTTCAGAGAGAGAGAGAGAGAGAAGAGAGAAGCTCGGGCCGGGCCTAAATTGGGAGGCCCGGCCCATCACCAGTTTCCCCTCTCACTCTCCTCCCCCCTCTCCTTCCTCTACTCTCCTTTTCTTCCGCTCATTTCCCCCCCTCCTCAGTCCGCACTCTGTGTTCTTGCCTCAAGCTCTCCGCCTCGTGGCTCTCTCCCTCCCTTTCTCTCTCTTCCTCTCCCACTCATTTAAATGTTAAAATTTTAGTGATTATTTTAGATGGTTTGAATTATTTATATTTCACAGATTTATATGGATGTAATCAAATCTTTTAGTTTGTCGTAACTTTTTTCATCATACGTGCGACTTACATCTTTCTTTCGCTTGATTTTGAGATGACATCTTATCACAAAATGTCTCATTTACTTATCTATATATTATATGTTCTATTTTAATTGTATTATTTTCATCTATTAATTTTAAATAATTCATGAATTATTACATATTAATTAATTATAGATGATAACTTTAGATAATTTTAGTTAAAGAAATAATATATAAGTTTATTTAATAATTTATAGGTTATGGGTAAGGCCAAAGTCTGACCCACCCCGTGACCGGTCCGTTGCCGTGATAGTTCATCCCTAGTCTTACCCTTTGACCCGAGAAGTAATAGAAAGATTCCAGGCGTAGGCCCGAATACAAATCAGGCCCAAAACCAGGCCCACCCATTTTTCCGCTGCAAAATTCATCACTCACCTTATGTCCCATCCATTCGTTTCCTACTTAATTTGCAGCCATCAAAGTCAACTCGGCGCTAGAGCTTCAACGGGCTGGCCCGCGCCTGGCCCGAAAGGGCCCAAAGGGCCAGGCCCGGGCCCAGCTCTCGGTGACCCATCTCTAAGCCTGACAAAACGGATTAGATGGTAGTTGAGTTGCATAGTTATACAACAGAGCAAACCGGCATTGAGAGCTGAAAATTTCAGTACTCAGTATGAGCACAAATGTGAGAGGAATAATGCAACTTCTTCTCAGCAACATGGACCCCACCCAACTTGGCGGCTCTCCTCCGCACGAACAGGGAGCCCCTCCCGGCGATGTTCCTCGGAGCAATTACAGAGAAGGGATCATCAAGCTCTTGTGAGAGGATAGGTTGTGCTGTGTGAGTAGCTCAGCTCAGAAGAAGCCCGGGGAATCAGTCAGGGCTTGTTCATCACTTCAATCCCTGCGCAAGAGGAAACAAAGGGAACGTCAGGGAATTTTGTGCTGGAAGCGATGCAGAATCCACCACAACAAGCATATTTATTTCATGAATAATATATTCTGAGATTCTCCTGAGTTTGCATCGCCATATCCTGCAAAACACCTTCAATTATGGAAATGGAGTCAGTATAAGATCAGATGGGCGAAATAGATTATGAACAAGAGAGAGAAAGACGCTTTCAAAGAAACAAACCATAACTAGCAATCTTTTTGGGGCACCTGCCACTGAGAATAGAAGGCAAGAGTATGAGTATCACAGGAAACCAGTTACAGCAATTCAGCAGATGAGAATGATGGGCAAAATGAAAGATGGAACAAAAGGGCATCCCATTGAATGTTTGTCAGAGCTGACACCAACCATCAATGATAGCAGACCATTTACAGGAGCTAGCAATCAAATTGAAGGAGGAGATGGGGAGCAACAAAGAGACAATTGAGAAGAAAAAATGGGCATAGTAATTAAGGTGTAGTAATGTCAGCAGAGTAAAGAGATAAAAAAAAAGTGATCAAGGCATTCACATCGAGTAGGAATAGATCAACACCATTAGCAAGAAAGATGGCTAAAATTAAAGATAGTTCATCCCAATTCAGATGGGATAATCGAAGAGTGATTATAGTCTGGTGAAGAAGATCCGGTAAAGTTAAGAGTTACAATAAGTCCTTCATACATGGAACAAACTTCGGAGCATACTACTACAGATATGATGAACTTGCAGCTGGGGTACTCCTTGAAGTCTCATCAATTATGTCCTGGTCTCCATCCCAAGGAAAGAGCAGATGAAAGGAAAAAAAAAGAAGGAAAGTTTGCTCTAATTCATGTCCATGCTGTCTCCAATTTGACTGCAGATTGGAGTTACAGCTTGGAAGGATCTCTCAAAGGGAGAAGGATGCCGCTGGGCATCTCGCCTGCGCTTAAAAGCGCAGCCCTCTGAACGCTCTCCATCATGCTTCCTGCGGATGCCCCTCAATGCCTGCTGTTCCACTGGTGAAAGAGGGAAAACCTGCCCACTAACCCTGCAGAGGGAGCTATAATTATCATACACAATCCTCTGGTTACAGTTTTTATCGCAGATGTGTGTGATTCCAGTTAGCCTGCATCGGTACATGTTTCCGAAGAGGTGTTCATTACGACACCTATAGTCACACTTGTGACAAGGAAGTGCCCCTTCCTGGTTGAGAATACTGGACAAAAAAATGACATTGATTGGTGCGGCAGCCACAGATTTTCCATATACCTCCATGGCCATCTGCTAATGGTTGATCTTAACTTCCTGTATAACCCCACACCCTGAGTTTTCTTCTCTGCAGAAACGCGGACAAGAGAAAATCAGTCCAAGGGTTCTTAACTTTTTGATGAACTTTTTCCAGAGAGACAAATATATACTGGAAGCAGCCTGCAAGAACTTGGGGCTAAAACAATTGAAAAAAAATTCTTATTGTAATAATAACATTAATAATAATAACCATCAGCAGGTGAACAGCAAGGGCATGCTAGAACAGGATAAGAGGACGTTCAGATTTCAAACTTAGAGCTCTTAGATCAAAGAGCAGAGGGTGTGACGAGTATCCGAGGAAAAGCATCAGCAAGGAAGAAACTAAGAATTCCCCCTTTCTTCTATGAGGGATTTGAAAGAGGCAGTGGGTAGGATGATGGGATTGGAATAGCATAGGGGACCAGAGATTCACACTAGTGAGAGAGTCAGCCTCGATTTCACCAGAATAATACAAACTCGGTTTTCCACTCGAGACAAATTAACAGAACCCGAGGGGGTTACTGAGACAAAGGACCAATCATGGAGAATAATGCAGAAAAAAGGATCGCCCATGACAACCGTAACCCTAATCATGGACTGCCTCAGGTATCCGTATCAGTAACAACTAAGATCTCGACAGAAAAAGAATCGGAATCCTAAAAGGGCTCAAGGAACTAACAGATAATAGGACAAATGAAGGCCCGACGTGTCACGAAATCTGGCAGCTAAAATCTATAGGGAAAACGTGATTCACCCGCAGTATTCCCCTGCAAATCGAAATGACCGACACAGCCCCCGCTGCGGAGAAACAAGCCAGCGCAGGGCATCTCCGTCGGCAAACAGAGGGCCTCAGGAGTCACACTTGCCGACACGGCAGAGGAGGAGAGAGGGTAGAGGCTGTGACACAAAACCCTAATCCCAGCTCAGATCGAACGTGCCGCACCGGAGACAGAGAAGGGAAAGTGAGGGCAGACGAGACTTACATGAATCGACGGCAACCTCAGCACTGAGATCTGACCAGCGGCGGCCGGAGCAGCAGATATTTATGCCTAAAGAAAGCAAAATATGGAGGAAAAAAGAGAAAGATAGAGACAGATCTTCGAGCTCCCCCCTCTCCCTACCTCTCCGACCTACCCACGCCAACCGCAACCGCAACCGCCCTTCTCTCTCCTCCCTCGTACAAGACAACGAACGCCCAGAGACCCCGAGGTCGCCCTAGCAAGCAGGTGGAGACAGTAAATGGCCCCTCCCCCGATTTGTAGAAATTCGTTTCCTTCCAGACCCCCGTCCACGTGTGAACCCCTCCTTTGGACGGTGGTCGCTGCCCCCCCCCATCTCTCTCTCTCTCTCTCTCTCTCTCTTTCTCTCTCCTGATCTGCTTCTGTGACTGGGTCAGCGGGATCGCTATTCCTCACTCACACGTGGGACGCTCCAGTGCGACGGGGGGTCAATCGCAGGGCAGCGCGTCGCATCTCGAGAGGGTGCCACATTAATTAAACCACGTGTGGAGATTTGCAGAGGATACGGCATCTTTTCTGAGGGCGCTCGTTGACCATTAAGGAGCCGGTAGAAGTCCGCACCGAACCAGCCGTTGGATGGAAATGATGTGGCGGCTACCAGAGCCCCACGTCGTCTCACCCCCGCGTGCCGTTGACTCTCATTTATTTTAAAACATTAAATGGGAAATCACCGGCTAAGACAAATTAACCTTAACCGAGTCTAACGGTTATAATTGGAGGAGCCAGCTAGGAAGGCCCTTATCATACAGAACTCATAAGAATGGGCTCAAGCATGTATATATTGAATCACTTGATTGGCAAATTGCAGCATGTGACCATGTGATCCACGTGTTTGCTGTGGACGATCAGCTAGATTTTGCTGATGATTAAGGTTGCAAAGTACTCATTAATATCTGAAAAGCCTTTCGTTACATAGTTTTGACTTTGGGTAAGTTTTTATTTTTTATCGTAATATTAAATTGACTTGTAGAATTAGAGAGAGACGACTCTTCACTAATGGAGCTCCAAAAAATCTTCATTATATACCAAGTTGTTATCTATGGTGAGAGCCAGATATGTGGAGGATTATTAACAAGGTTATCAAATCATATTTCATGGAGCATGAAAAGATTTATTAAGGCTATCATTCACATGCTGCTCTTATCCCCACTAGAGAAGTTCTAAAGGAAGGGTCCAACATGAAAGATCTGCAATTCAACTAGTCTCCAAGTGTTTCTTAAATCCTTAAAAGTCATTTTGATTTCCCAATTTGTATGAGGGAAGAAGATTAGTTTTCTACTATAGCACAATAAGGGTTATTCAATGTGTGTTCCCTAAAGTGTTGCAAGCCCACCCCCCCACCCGGGTTGTGAAGACTACGTGTACTTTTACTGCTGTCTTTGATGTTTTCCTATCTTTCCACTTGTTTGGGGACTTTGGAGGATATCTAATGTGAATAGTGTACTACGACATCATTAATTCCTCCAAAATATTAATGTCTCCCACTCCCAACTTTTATATAATTTGACACAATGATGTATCTTTATTGATATTATTTTGAACAATTTCAAAGTTCATTCAAATATATAATTTGAAGAGCTAAAAGATAGCTAAATATAGTTCAAAAGGGATTTGTGAGTCAATAGACTTAGGTAACCTATGAGATTATTCTCTTAATGTTTATGATATAGTGTGCTGTAGACTATAGTTTGCTTATCATATTGAGTATATAAATGTGTAAGTATAAAGATAGCGAATTCATGAGTACATACACTATTACAAGTAGAATCAAAAGAGGTAAATTTTATACTAGTTTAACATATGAACAGTGTCTACTATCCAAAGAGCACCTCATTTCTTTGATTTCTATTAATCACCCCAGATATTAGATGCTATTAGTCAAATTTATTTCTTTATTCTTGTTAAGGAAGATCTGTAATAACTTCAAAATAGTTCCTCAACTCTATACCTTGTCTTGTTGCCCACTAGGAAAAGACATCATAAATTCAAGTAGAAATGTCTAAAAAATATACCAAAAGAATTGACGAGATTGTAGATAATTTAGAGGTATTCCATTATTAATAGAGAAATAAGTGAAAATGTACCTAGGTGAGAGGTAATAATTAGAAAGATACCAATTTATAGTGAAATAAAACTAAAGAACCTCTCCCATTTTCCAACATCTATTAACATTTAAAATCCAAAAATTATTTAGAAATTCAACTAACTCTAAGACCAATACGACATCCATTAAGTGTTAGGATATCCTTTTGAGAAATCAATATGTATTAATGTTAAGTACTAATGTATAGTCCCAAGAAAATTGATTACAACAAGTTTGGCAAGGATATGATATCGTCAAAATATAATTGAAAATAAGTTTAAATAGAATAAAGATTAGTCAATCAAAAATTATTAAATCAGCTTAAAAAAATTGATTTTCATGCTTAAATGTTGAGTCACAATGTCAATGTGAAAAAAATAATGTTAGAGATTAAAATAATTAATTTTTAAAACAGATTTATTAATATTTAGGAAGTTTAATGTAGCAGTACAAGTGGTCTATACTCGGTCAATTATTTCAGTAGTAAAAGCATTAAAAAATAATGATATAATACCATGAGCATATACTAAATTGAATAAAATTTTATACCCATGCTTTATTTAAACAATTCTCATTGATTTGAATGAGGGCTCATCAATTCTTTCTCATTGTGCTAAACTATGTAAAATGCTGACAATTTTCATGTTAATATCAAAGATAATGATTTTACTTAATGAAATCTACTAAATATGCAAATTCAACATAGTTGGCGATAAATTTACTTCTTGAGTTTTATTTAAGTAGATGACACTAGTATTACATACATAGAGAAGAGTAACTATAATTTGACCTTTTAATTGACGTTACAACAATTTTTATCATCAGAATAATAAGCATTTAATGCTTAATAGTAACATAGAATCATTCAGAATAATTTTATAATTTTTTCATTAATATTAAAAAACTACCAGTGACAATATGTGCGATTTGAATTCAAACAATTAATTCAATACAAATAATAATAAAAAAATGAATCATCATCATAGCCATAGTGTAGAGAGAATAATATTTCATACTATTATTTTTATTTAATAATTATCATTTACTTTGATGGAAAAATTATTTATTTCTCATAGTTACAGTTTTTTAAATATTATTAATTTAAATAGAAATATGCAAGGTAATAGTGTTGGGCAATAAAATTTACCAAAATTATAGAATCCAAAATTACACATCATGAATACATCCCTTTGATTCTTACTTTCTCATAGTGATTCTTTTTGGAAATATTATAATTTTTGATATACACAAAGTAAAAGTTTTTAGCTATAAAACTTAACATAAATCTATAATCTAATATTAAAAGTCGTTAATACTAGGATTATTATTTGATTATTTGACATGATTACATTGGACTACTCTTGAATTTATATTTAGTTAAGTTCACACTAATAGGTAAAAGAAAATTTTATCATCAATGACTATAAGCATAATTTGATATTTTAATTCATATTGTGTGTTTTTCATGATGAAAATAATATTTAATGAATCTTCCATTATATCTCATTCAAAAATATTTGCAACATAAGTGCCACAATATTCAAAGAATATTTGTATTTGTGTACATGAGCCAAGATATCTTTTGAGAGATAATAGAGAAGTGTTACAAACTCATATTTATAAAAAGTTTTTTGACTAGATCTAGAGATTCTCACGAAGCAATAAATGGATAACAATACATAAATAGTTGTTGGGATCACATCAAGACAAGTTCTAGACCAATAAAATTAAGTGTTAAAAAACTATATGGTTTGAATTGCATGTTTGTATCTTAGAATCACAAGACTTACTATTGTGCCATGTAAAATCAAGAAGTGGATTATCAATTGAGCTATCTAAATGGATGGGACCATATTAGACTACCTAGATATATAATTGACTATAAAGTTGGTTATATCTAAGAACTTAGTTCGTTTAGAATGATGACAGGATGAATTAGTTGGTGTGTATAGCTCAAAATATGTTGCGAGTGTGAGAGTTATAAATCAAAATGTTAACTACTGTTAAGAAAATGATATGAATTAATAAGACAGACTGCTATCTAGCTCATATCGTCATGACTACGTAGATGCAATATTTAGAGAATATTAGTTGAAGTGTAAAACATAGGAGCTTTCGAGACATTAGATTTATGTTGGTGGGCCAAACTAATTCAAATTTGTTTCTACATCATCCTTCTCTTATTATGGTTCCCTACATTTTTGTATTGATAGAATGTAAGCTAAATTAAATACCATATGCTAATATAGGATCAAAGATTAAATGACAAAATGTTGGCTAATATGGGGAGATGAATACTCAATCATGATTACACTTCCTGCATCAATGGATAAAAAGCTAGTAGAAATGCAAAAAGTAGGCTCTACTTAGAAGTCCAATAGAATTATACTAAACAAAAGTAATGCCTAAAACTATTAAGAATACTTCTAATAAAGTATGACTAAGCACACTAGAATAAATATTCGTACTTACAACTTAGGTGTCTCGATCTGGACTCTAGTGATGCATTGCTAATATTTTAAAAAATATATCTACCAAGTAGGTTGTTCTTTGTGTGTGCATTTTTTTCATATGAATTTAAGTCATGTTGATGGGGATAGACATTTAAGTGTCAATGTTATCATCTAATATTTAATATTTCTTCTACTTTTACAAGATTCATTGATTCTAGTCTCACGAATAGAGATTATACTATAACTAGAAATGTATTTTTAGACCTATTTTAGATGTTTTGAAAACCAATTTTATTTTCACATAAAAGCCATTATGAGTGAACTTATAAATGTGACCCCTGTTAGGTTTTAGGCCAGCAAGGATCAAGAAGGATGGGGTTGAATTGATCTTCTTTTTTCTTCTTTTTGATAGATCTTTTCTTTGTGAACTCTTTGACACTCTTTATTGGGCTGTGATCATAGACAATATTTTTATAGTCATTTGGCATCGGCCTACATCTACTCTTCAAGGACACTCCCTACCCTTGGGTTCTATTATTAGA
Organism: Spirodela polyrhiza; assembly: GCA_024713555.1. Classification (NCBI taxonomy): domain Eukaryota; kingdom Viridiplantae; phylum Streptophyta; class Magnoliopsida; order Alismatales; family Araceae; genus Spirodela; species Spirodela polyrhiza. Next base: position 6,807,842 of record CM046531.1, on the reverse strand, counting down.
TTGTATAGATCACACTAATTGATTTCATGGACTCTACTCCCTTAGGATTTCACTTAAAAATCTCCTTCTAGATTCATGGTTCTATGGGGCCTTACATTGCTATTTTTATAGAACAACTCTCTAGATGATCAGATAAATAATTATTAAAGTTAACCCACAAATATAAAACTCTCTTATCATGGGTATATCTGAAAGATAAGTTTTGAACACTATAGACTGTTGTAGTAGTAGAAGACAAATACTTTGTAGATAGATTCTTTGTCTTCTTACTATTAATGTCAACTAGTATATAGGCTTGAAGGCTTATTGTTAAGTACAACTCAAGAGTAGAAAGTATCTTAAATGCTCTCCTAAAAAATAATCATTCTTCAATCAATACACCACCAACTGATCAATCCTCTCTATCTCCTCTTCTTAAATGTACTATGTGAATATTATTAAACAAAAGAAGAATGTGTGGAAAAGTAAATGTAATAATTGATGATTAACTCTTTCCATTAGAGATCGATAGTATTTATAGATAAATTAGGTGAAAATTGTTCATAAATTTACTTAGATATCTAATGAATAGATTCACTTAAAATATGATTAAATTCAAAGCTTGCATGAATCTAATATGACATGTCCTTTTGCTAATTTAGATATCCTCTAAGGAAATCAACATGTGAATCCTTTAGGACTTAACGTTCATATCCAATAGCAATTGTTTCACACAAATCTGATAAAAATTTGATAAGCTCAATTATAAAAATAAAAAAATATATTTTACAAAAGTAATGATTTCTCATATAAATCAAATCCGAATTTAGTCAAAAAAGTTATAATATATAAGTATACTTATTGAAATTTAATCTCAATGTTTTAAATCATAACATCTCTATGGAGATTGGTTTATATGATTTTCAACATATATTTAATATATATCAAAAATATTTTTTTGATGAATTTGACACTTGAATGATAATTTAACTAATTTGATGTTTAAATCATCAGATAATTATAAAGTGAAATCATGAGTCTATAGACCTAAATGAGTTTTTATATCCATATTTTACTTAAATTCATTGATTTTCTTGGTCAAATTATTACTCATTTGACTATCATGATTTATGCAGATAATAATATTTTCGCATAATAACATGTAATATGATGTATTGTTGATGTTCTTATGATTCAATTAGATTGATATCATGAATTTTCTTTCATTGATTAGCTTATTAGATGTATAGTTAAGATCATGACATTCATGTTTCATGTGTATGATTTCACATATTACATCATATTAGATCTTCCATATTTATTTATGATGCATTTAACATTCAACCACATATTTATATTATTGAAACATAATTAATTGAGAATAATTATTCTTAGTTGACCTTAAGTGATTTTTTCATCTTCAAAATATAATGCCATCATGGCTCCAACAACCCCTCTATTATTTAATATTTAAATAACTTATGGTATGAACTTATTCATTTATGTTCAAAATTACTTGATAAGATTCTAGGTTAATGAATAAATAGATTTACAAGTACATCCTTTGTTAGATTCATGAAGGCATCATTTTTTGATGAAGAGAAAATCATCAAAGGTCAATTAAGAATAATCTATGTAATAAATTATGCTTCAACAATATATATGCATGAAAGAATATAGATAAATACATCATATATAAATATAGAATACTCATTATGATGTAATATATAAAAAGACATATATAAAGCATATATGTTGTAATTTTGGGCATACAATTGATAATATATTTAATGAAAAAATACACACGATATGTATTTAAATAGTCAAATCATAACATGATGAGAATTCATTATATTGTATGTTGTTGTACAAGAATGTTATTATTTGTAGAAATCATGACAGTCAAGAGAGTAATGATTTGAAAAGTTAATCAATGAGATTTAATAAAGTAAAGAAATAGGTGTGAAAGCTTATTTAGTTGTCTAAAAATCTGTGACTTTAAATTATAACAATCAAATGATTTTAATATTAAATCAATCATACAATTAGTCTAGTGTTGAATTTATGTAAAATGATTTTCAAAATATATATTAAATACATGTTGAAAATCATACAACATAATCTCGACAAAGATACTATGATTTGAAGTATTGAGTTTGAAGTTCATGGAGTATACTTACATTTCATATTTTATTTGACTGAATTTGGATATGGTTTGATCAAGAAATCATTATGTTCATAATATATGTTCTATTAAATTCATACCAAGAGTATATCTGATTCCTATTTGGCTTTCGATGAACCAATTCTTATTGGATACAAATATTAAGTGTTAAAAGATCCACATGTTGATTTTATTAGAGAATATCTGAAGTAATAAAAGAATAGATCGTATTGAATTCACACAAGCTTTGAATTTAATCACATTTTAAGTGAATCTAGTCATTAAAGATCTTAGAAAATATTTGAACAATTCGTACATAATTTATTTATAAATACAACTAATCTCTAATATGAAGAATTAATCCTCAACAAATACATTTAGTTTGTCATAAATTCTTTCTCTATTTATTGATCTTCACACAATGTATTTAAGAGGAAGAGAAAGGATTGTTCAACTAGTTGTTCATTGATTCAAAAGGAACTATCTCGAGGAGAGTATTCAAGATATTCTTTATCTTTGACCTGAGGTTAATAAGAAAGCTTTCAAGTAACAATGCCAATTGATAGAAACAGTAAGAAGACAACGATATAAGTGTCTACACATTCATCTTCTACTATTACAAGAATCTAGTGCACTCAGCGCATATGTTATAGATATATCTACCATGATCTTGATTTACATGCGGGTTAAAATAGTAATCACTTATTTGATCACCTGAGGAATTGTCCCATAAAAATAGTAGCATATGGCCTTCTAGAGTTGTGAATCTAGAAGAGAGTTTCTAAGTGAAATCCAAAGAAAGTTGAACATCTAGAATTAGTGGCTATGATCTAAATGATCATTTAGTGGAACCTAAAAATAAGGATTGTCCTTGGAAAGTAGATGTAAGCTGGTGTTGTACTACTATAAAAATAGTGAATCTACATTCACAGCCCATTAAGATCACCCTAATAAGAGAGTGACAAAAAGATCACGAAAATAAATCCTTCAAGAAAAAAAAAGGGCATATCAATTCAATCCCCCCCTTTCTTGATCCACACTGGCCTAAATCCCAACATCTTTAACATAAACACTTAAAGCTAAAGTCCAAATTTTAATAGAAGAAAAATGATGAATCCACTCTCCATTAACATCATAATAATGAAAATAGTAGTTAAAGAGATTATGACAATTGAGTCTATGAAGGAAATTATGAACATTTTGATTTCTTACATCAAAGGCATGATAGTTGAAGCAAAAGTGAAATTATAGAATAATAAAATGTTGAATTGTTATGAAATATGGACATATTAAAGCTTATTGTTGAGATCAAATAAATTAGTAACAAGTTTTATAGAAGGAAGTTCTATGACATCTAATATAATTCTTTGTAAAAAGTACAGTCATTTTGAATCTAATATTTGGCGTAAGAAAAAAGGGCAAACAAATATTGTAGAAAAAAAAATCAAACTAATGTGTTTCTTATACAACCCCAATTACAAGTAAATCAAATAGATGATTTCTTGAAAGTACCTGCATCAATGATAAACTCACAAAATGTGTATCTATTACCCTCAGTTTCACATGCTTAGGAAGATTAAAATCTACATTTTTGCATGTTATTGGCATTAAAATCACCAAGTTCAGATAATATCCTTTCCTTTCTAGGAATGGAACAATAAGCATCTCTGAGGAATTTGTGCACCATTTTCATATTATTAATTTTCTAGTAGCCTGTGCATTTATTCTCCTCTATACATCATGAAAGTATGTACCTAGGTATCATCAAAATATAATTTAAAAGGTTGTAAATAAATGAAGTTAAATAGTTTTATTTCTTATGAATATTTTTTAGATCTTATGTGTATAGGACTTAGGTGAATTATTTGGGACAAGAATGTTATTGGTGATGACGCATATTAGGCCAAGAAAGGAGGATGCTTAGTGGGTGATAATTTCACAAGTTATCTAATTAGAATGAGAAATAAAATGTCAATTTGAACCTTAAAAGACTAGATAAATGTTATGAACATAATTAATATTTCCCACATGAAAATTTTTATGTGATACAAAATTGTCATTTAATATCTCTTTATTCTCAAAGTAGAGTGTAGGGGTAAATGAACAACATTATATCATATGAGAAGAAGGGTTAATGGATGATATACTTCCTAGACCAGTGTGCAATTTCTAGACTTAAAAGATTAAAATATAATTCAATTTTCTTGTAAATCTTGCAAGTTTGGAGGGGCAAATCAGGCAAGAAAAGAGTACAATTTGTTATAAATAAAAGGAAGGATCTGTTCTCCCTCATCATTCACGATTGCCTCCTTTCTTTTCCCCCTTTTGGTTGCAGTTCCTTCCCTACCATGGAATTGGTCACCTCTCTCCCTTCTTCCCTTCATAGGTGCTGTCCTCACAACTTGGATAGGCTTGGTCCTCCCTTCCCTCCCTTGCTAGTGGTGACAGCACTAGCCAAGAGTCATGGATCTCTTTCCTTGGTGCAACAAGGAGAGGATCAACCAACAAAGCCCCTATATGAGGCCACCATCCTCTCCCCACATTCTTCAAAAGAAGAAGGGGAAAATTGTTTCTATTCTATTTTCTTTAATTAGTTGAATCGAACCCTTTATTTTATGTTTAATAAAATTTATCATTCCACAAATTTGTGTCTCCACTCACTTCAGCGATTAAATCCTTTAAACTTACTAGAGGGTTCAAGGACCCCTCTTAGTCAACCACTAGTAATCCGACCACGTGGTGGCTGGTGGAGCTTTGGGAGGATCTCTCTACTTAACATGAATTTCAATTCATTCCTTTAAATGTTCACAAATATCAATTTATATTGAGTTCAATATATCATCATTGAACCTAGTCTTAGGCCTGTCAACACCATCTAGAGAACTTTTCCCTTAACCTATGCATCACTCGTCTACACTTTTATTGATTAAATTGAAACACTTACTCTGCAGTCTAGATTAATATATTCAAATTGTCTATCCAAAATGTAGAAAGATTTTAATAGTAAATTTATCTTACAATAGTAATAGAATTGAAGGAGAATTCCACACCTGTAGCAAGAATCAAATTCAAATAACCACATGATTTCACATTATTTAGGTAATTTTAGTCAACATTTTTAGCATTATTCTTTCAAGAGTCAACAAGTGTCATCGACGAGATTTTATTTTGGGAATTAAGACTGAAATTGAACATTTATTGGGGTAGATTCCTTTGAATTTCACTTCCTCGAGTTCAACCTAGTTTTCCACCATTCCACCAAGTGATTAATCTCATGAAAAATCAATTTATAAATTTAAAAGTTGATGATCTTAATAAAAGTGACTTAAGAGATATCATTGGGCCACAAATATAAAACCAATTGAATGGCCCAACTTGGCTGAAATCAGGGGTTTATTATGAGGAAGGAAGTGTTGGCTAACTTGACTGAGTTTTAGGAGTTTGTTATGAGGAAAGGGGTATGACTAATCTTAACCACATATTTAAATCCCTTCCTCAACCAACTCAACTTATCAATAGTTAAATTTAAGAGATCACTCTAGCTTCGCAAACTTGGCCAAAGGGAGAGCAAGGGGTACAATATTGATGGTAATTAGGAGAATTAAGAGGGGTATTTTAGCAGAAAATTCTTATATATAGAAACCTATGATCTTCTCTTTTAAGCTTTACTTTTGGACTACCCCAACAGCAACTAGCTATGTGAAATAGTAGATCTAAAGATCTACATTGATAAATGTGCTTTTAATGAATGAAATCTTAAAGTTTGTTTCTTGCATTGATGGGGATCACTTACTTTGCAAAACATTTAGTCTTGGGGGCATATAAAAGTCTAAGATTTGTCATCTCTAATCTTTAATTCTTTGTTAGAGTCATGAAGGCATCATATTTTGATGATGACAAAATCACGTAAGCTCAATTAAGAATAATCACACATAATGAATTATGCTTCAATAATATTCATGTGTGACTGAATGTTAAATACATCATAAATAAACATGTATACCTATTATGATAAAACATATATTTCTTACATATGAAGCATGAATGTCATGATTCTAAGCATATAATTGATAAGCTAATAAATGAATGAACATCTCATACTATAAATCTCAATGTATAAATCATAAGATCATGAAAAATATATCATATTACATGATGGTGTGTGAAAATATTATTATTAGTAGAAATCATGACAATAAAAAAAGTAATGATTTCATTATATAAATCAATGAGTTTATATAAAGTAAAATATGAGAATGAAAGCTCAGTCAGCTACCTATAGATCTATGATTTTACTTTATAACTTTTTGATAATTTTACAAGGGAATGAAAGCTCAGTCAACTATTGATTTAGTCAAATTATTAGCCGAATGTCAAATTCATTAAAAAGGATTTTCCAAATATATATTGAATATATGTTGAAATTGTACAAGTCAAACTTGATAAGAAGTAATGATTCAAAATATTGAAATTGAAGTTCACTATATATATTTACATCTCATTTCTTGTTTGAATAAATTCAAATTTTATTTATATGAGAAAATCATTATTTTCCTAAGATATGTTATTTAAGATTCACTATAGAGTTATTAGATTTATATTGGATTTACGTGAACTGACTATTATTGAATATGAATGTTAAATTCTAAAAGATTTACATGTTAATTTCCTTTGAAGATATTTGAAATAGCTAAAGACATATTCTGTTAGATTCACACAAGCTTTGAATTTAATTATATTTTATCTAAAACTAGCCATTGGAGATCCAAGGAAATCTATGAATAGTTGCCACCTGATTTATCTATAAATATCATCAATCTCTAATAGGAAGAATTAATTTTCAACAACTAAATTTATTTTTATACATATTCTTCTTCTACTCTAGTGATCTGTGTGTAGTATATTCAAGAAGAAGAGAAAAGAAAATTCGTCAACTGGCTATGTATTGATAGAAGAAGGAGTATTCTTGAGAGGAACATTCAAGTTATTTTTCTATCCTTGAGCTACACTTAAAGACAACCCTTCAGGCATGTGTACTACCTTACAATAAATAGTAAAAAGATAAAGAATCTACTTGCAAATCATTTATCTTCCATTGTTACGACAATCTAGAGCATTCAAAGATTATCTATTGGACATACCCATGGTGACCAAATATTATATTTGTGTGTTGTTTTTAGCAACTATTTATGTTTGGTATTAAGACATCACTCGTTAGGGGCTGCTTGTGAGATAATGTTGACATTAAATATCCAACTAGCTCTTGTTGAGTTCAACACAAAAGTTCATTTTATCAGAATCTTGACTAGAAATATTTTCTCGATTCCATGATTTAATGAAACTAAGAAGCATGAGTGGATCTTGGCATACCTTTGGATCATCCCAGATTAGCCAATCTTCTATGCTCTACCTCAATAATTTGATGTTGATGCTCACTTTGTCTCACATGCTCTTGACAATCATTTGTGGTAAAGGTGCAGTACAAATCTATAAGTCTATAATATTGACTCCTCAATAGGTTAGCAGCCACATGCTAACAATCATGATAAGTGCATATGTCTAGGGTTTGTGAAATCTAAGAATAGAATTCAACCATGAAGGCATGTACATAAAACCTCTAGTGCAGTTGAATAACACCAAAAGGAGGACAATGTTTCTCTATTGTAGCTATGAGTGGAGGGTGACCTCATCAATCTTCACCCAATACTAGGCATGTGAGAATGTTGTCAAGATTTTTCTTAACCATGAAGCAATTGTCAACTTTGTTGTCGGCTACTATAGTTAGTGGATGGAAGATGAGACACAATGTTGTTGGTCTTTCTAGAACACCTATTATGTATAATTAGGCTGTAAGAAAGTGGAACCCACACATAGACATTGAGCAAGACTATAGATTGATCTCACTTTAGTTGTTGAAATAAATACATCAAATTTACATATTTATCCAAACTCAAAACATAGAAATTAATTTGACATTTTTAGTGGTTCATGTCGATCCTCAAAGATGATTGTCAAATCATGATATCAAAATCATATTCTCAAATAAGTTTTGAATCAAAGGGAACAAAAAGAGCTATGTGAATAAATAAAGTGAATGACATTAAATAAAAAAAATTAATTGAGTTCAAGTATGCCAAGTGTGTCACCCACCTAACATAGAAGAACTTAAAGATGAACATAAAAATATATTAAAACCTAAAAGATGATAAACATAATCATCCTCCACTAATCTATGTGTCACTCATGGATTAGTAGAAGAATGAGTGCCGAGGAAATCAAGAAAACAATCAAGTTTTAGAAATTCTTCTTCAAATCCCTATGTCACTTAGAAATTTCAAGAAGAACAATAAAATAAAATGATAAAGAAAGTTGTAAATAACTAAAATTGATAACTATAAATAACCTAGATATTTGAGGAAGAACAAGTTCTCAATTTAATTGAAAGACAAAAAAGTAAATGAAAATACTAAAAATTTCTAAACTACAACATTCTCACCCTTTTCATCTATCACATAGAAAAGGTTTGAGAAGGGAAGAAAGGTGGTCAAAATAATTTTGAATGCTTCTGCCACCACCTATGCTTGTCACACATGAGGGAAGCTTGTAGCAACCACCGTTGCCATTGTTGTCTCAACCATCTTTTTCTGGGAATAAACTCCATCCACCATAGGCACTATAACTGTTGCCATCACACTCACCTCCACCTATCACTTAAGAGTAGAGTGTGTTGTTACCATTGTTGTGCCCTAACCACCTCCACACTACCGTGCCCTAGCCACCTCCACACCACTGTGCCCTAGCTGCCTCCACACCACCGTGTCACCACTTCACTGTCACTATCTCCACCTGTCATGCAAAGAGGCCATCCATCACTATGCCCTAGCTGTTGTAGTCCTACCCCAATCTCCCTTCTCTCTCTTCTTCTCTTCCCTTTTAACTCCCTAGTGAAATGGGTTGGGTATTGGGCATGATATTGAGCATGATATTGAGCTTCATATAGTCCAAGAAAATTATTCTCAAGGTGCTAACCTTGGATATTTATGTTAGCACAATTAAATCATTAAACAAGTATTTCTCAAGAATAATACTCAAATGAGATAATTTTGATGAATGATTTATAAAATATATTTTATCATTTTTCATATAATGTCATTGTACTTAACATCAATTAGTGTGATACTTCTAATCATTTTTCATTAATTAACATAGATAAATTACACATTATCATAGATTGAAGTAATGGCTATGATAAAGAAAATGCTAGGCATGTTCCTCATTAGAAAAAACCTTCTAGCAGGCATGATCTGTTCATGGTAGTAGTTTTCAAGTGTACACACACCCTTATTTAATAGAAAGGAAGCTCAAGGACACAATAGTGATAGACATGAAGAGGTATATACTAAAGGGCCACACGAGCACAAGTTCATGCAGAGTGTAACACAGATATAGACAGAAACACATAAGTTGGTCCTCAATGAGCTAGAAACGGTAGAATCTGATCAGCAATGACCTTCCACATATGTCCAGAATGATCCTAATGTCCATCATGTGGGTAATCTTGAGTGCAAGAAGATTTGACTCTGTAGCAAGGCAGAGGCATGAGGCAGCTTGGTGTGTTTAGTTTGATCAATAATTTAAAAATATCAGAGCACAATTAGTTTCATTTGCATTTACTTCATGAAAGTCACAATTATGGGCCACTAATGCCTTTGTTTAATAGCTAAATCACTCTCCAACCTCTCCGTTACCTCTATCCCGAAGGAAACAGAAGGAATGGTGATAGAAGCCGGGGGTATGACAATGAGTAACGAGATCAAATAAGAAATTTAGGCCCTTCTTAATGTGGATCTTCTAAAAAGTCATAAATGATATCAGGAGGGAGGAAGGCCACCTTTTGAGATTTAAAAGATGAAATCTTTTGTGATGCCTTTTTCTACTTCGGTTATTAATGTGAGATGGTGATCTCTTAGTGATATCTAGTTTAATGAAGAAAAAGAGGAAGTAAAAAGCCATGAATAAGGAGGTATAAAAGGATTGTGTTCTAAGACAAAAGCAGTAAATAGGAACCAGTTAATACTTTTTCGATATAGATGTCCCGGTGAAAGGTATAGGACTGTAAAGACAAAAAAACGTCAATAATTTACAGCTACGTATCTGATTCAGTGTTCCAAGGATGGTCTTTAAAATAACAATTAGTTCAGTCTAATGTGTATTGAACAGTGGCTTTCCTGAGAATCCAATGAAAAATCCCAGAGGCACAAACATCGACCTGTCTTGTGCTTGTTGGAAAGAGGTTCTCTGATCAAAAGCATACGACAAATTGAGCATCTAGGTTCAAATACAGTGGGATAGAAGAGAACGAAATCAACTATATTGCCTAGAATCGTCCCTTTCAGCCAGTGCAACTTTAGGATAGACTTTCGCCTGGACACATGCTTCAAAACATCAGCTATGTATTTAGAAAGTCCGAGCTTTAATTCCCTTGACAGCTCCAACCACTTCACATTTATGGCCAATCCACACTATATGTGTATACGAGTTCGGAATGCGACAAGAGAAACGTTGACTTGGAATGGGAACATCTTTCTTTAAGTTTTAATCAATTAATCCGTTGAAATCCGTCGACGTTATTTGATGCACGACATTACGTAAAATTATCTTCTTCCAATCTGTGCTCGCAGTTGCTCATTGTCCTTGAATGTTTTGATCAATCATACACAGATCAGCGTCCTCTCCTCTCTCGCTGTTGTTTGTTCCTCCCACTTGTCGGTAGTCATAGAAGAGAACGAAATCGACAATATTGCCCAGAATTGTGTCCCTTTCAGCCAGTGCAACTTTAGGGTAGACTTTCGCCTCGGCATGCTTCAAACCATCACTTATGTATTTAGAAAGTCCGAGCTTTAATTCCCTTGACAGCTCCAACCACTTCACATTTATGGCCAATCCACACTATATGTGTATACGAGTTCGGAATGCGACAAGAGAAACGTTGACTTGGAATGGGAACATCTTTCTTTAAGTTTTAATCAATTAATCCGTTGAAATCCGTCGACGTTATTTGATGCACGACATTACGTAAAATTATCTTCTTCCAATCTGTGCTCGCAGTTGCTCATTGTCCTTGAATGTTTTGATCAATCATACACAGATCAGCGTCCTCTCCTCTCTCCCTGTTGTCTGTTCCACCCACCTGTCGACAGTGATGAGCGGGCGGCTCTACCTGAACACTTTCGTCTTTCCATCTCTGGTCCTTTTTCTCAACAATGAACCAGTGCATCTAGTCATTTGCACGAACAGTTTATCTGGAAAAGGAGACGGTGCGATGTTTGTTTGGTAAACTTGATAAGAACTACTTCTCGAAACTACTGCAGAGCACTCGCTTCATCTAGCTGTCCTGGTGGGGGGGGGGGGGACGCCCATGCATTATCCCCTGAACATCTCGCTGGGTTAAGAAGCCAACACTTCTGGCCACGGAGCAACGTGCTAACTCCCCTTCTCTCAATATGCCTTCAACTCGAAACCCACGCGATAGTCTCGACAAGCCGCACCCTTCCCATAGCTGCTTCATTTACCGTTTCCCATCTTGGGTACCGTTCCTAACGGCTGGCAAATGCTGGGAGTTCTCAAGTTCGGATGGTCCAACAATGACCCTACGGTAGGTTGAGGTCGATAGAGAATTGCACAGGACACAGTGAATGCTCCTTTCGTTCGGCCTACGCCGCACTACTACGCCCGGGGTAGCAAACGCGCATCGGAATTCCCCACAGTTACGACGCCCTTACCGTTGTGGTCACAAGCATTATCTTTAGGGTACTGCGGTCCGGCGTTGACGATAACAGCGTTACCGAAACGATATAACTTGGCTGATCATCAAGCTCCCCAAGTACGAAGGGAAAACACCATATAAAGGTCTATTTTTCATTTCTTCTCAGAAGAGCCGGGCATCCGAACGACGATAGAGAAAGATTTTGCACCCGGGCTTCGACACACAGCTCGAGTGCGCTGGCAACAGCAAGGGACGAGGAATTATTCCGAAAGAGGCAGACATTCATACCCCACCATAGCACCTCAACTTATACCGTTCGTGGATAGCGCAGGATCGCGCGCTTTCGCCTGCGAGACAAAGGACGCAGCTCACGGTTTCCCTATCGTTCGAATTTTTTTGTGTCGTACTACTCATTACGCATGTCCGCATGACAAATTGACATCCTTCACTCGACTCAAGCACAAAACCCAAGTACAGAACATCTTATTCCGGAAATGGTGAAACGAAGATACTACATAGGATTCCCAAGATGTGTCGAGTAGCAGCATTACATCATCCACAGTTCGTCGAGGACCAAAGAGATAATGAAAAGCACAAGGACAGTGCCCGATATGCGTAGGCGAATAGGTGTATAGATACGCAGGTACTGTCCTGGGAGAACTAACCGCACGTCAAGGCCGAAGGCACAGGCTTGCCGCAGAAGCTAAGCAGCCGGGCAACGTCCCCGGGAACGCTGACTCTAAGCCCGAGGAACCTCAGTCTAGCAGCAAGACATAGGCATGCGGTGGCCTGTTGATCGGAGAGACTGTTGATCACCCTGCAGCACGGAAACTGAGAGGCTCGAAACCCGAGCCTGAGACGGTTGACGACGGGAGCACACACGGCCAATCTGAAAGCGAAAATGGGGCAGGACCTCGGTGGGGGGGGTGGCGACGGAGAAGGAGGCGGTGGTGGCGGAGAAGGAGGCGGTGGCGACGGAGAAGGAGGCGGTGGTGACGGAGAAGGAGGTGGTGGCGATGGAGAGGGTGGTGGTGGCGATGGAGAGGGTGGTGGTGGCGACGGTGAAGGAGGCGGCGGTGACGGAGAAGGAGGCGGCGGTGACGGAGAAGGAGGCGGTGGCGACGGAGAAGGAGGTGGTGGCGACGGAGGGGGCGGAGGTGGCGGACGAGGGCGAGGAAACCACCATGGTCTTTCCCCCTGCGCAGAAACCGAGGTTGCCAAGAGAAGGTTCAGCAAGAGGACTGCGGCGATGACGCTGAGTTTGGAAGCCATGACAATGGAGATGGCTGCGCGAACGAACGGCGATGGAGTAATACACTGCTCCTTTTGCGTTTGGATAATCGATATGGCGCCTATTTATAGAGTATTAAGACAAGTTTAGGATCCAAGAAAACTGCCGCTCCAACCTGAGCGATCTAGTTCGCATTAAAGACTCAGATTTTCACTCTAACCGACATTGCCGGACCGGAATATTCCTCGCTTGAAGTACGTGGCCGTAAGGAAACTGACACCCTCAATCTGGGTAAGTGGAAAGTGGCTTTCACATTTATAGGATAAAGGGACGTGACTACTGGCTCCAACTGTGATATCTGTTGACCGGCCAAGAGGAACAATGCCATGTACTTAGACTGCGAGACAAGTAACGATCCAAAACGTCGTTGATCATCCCTGCGATATTGGTAAGTTCTAGTAAGTTACCCAATTTCTTTTATAGCGTTGAACGTCGATCCACAGATGAACGTCGATCGAGGTCATCCATACGAATAATGTGGCCTTCTGGCTTGGGTGCGTCTTCTCTGTAGAGAGCGTCGTTTTAAAACACCACCTTTTTTTAGTTCCGTTGACCTTCCAGCACGCGTTTGGGGGTTTTCTGGAGGCCGCTCTTAAATTTATGCACCGTATGTTAAATGGGTGATCATGATATGTCATTGGTCCAGATAAGCCGAAAAAACAACTGCGACGTTGCAACAGATTTCTTCTTATCGCATTTAATTCGACAAAGTCATCGAGGAGCGCTGTCTTTGTCCGAAGCGGAATTTGCATCATGTCCACTTGATCAATCATACAGAACTAGTGGCGACTCTCCAACCAGCAATTCTTAGCATACAAGGCGGTTTATAGTTATCATCAACAATTGAGCCCCAAACACGGTAGACTTTTTGTGTGTCGTTTAACATGCTTTGTAGGTCGGGCTTCGTACCTAGGAGACTAAATTTATTAAATTTTTCCATCTATTTGCTCAGTTCACATATCAGGATAACATACCACTGCCATCGTGAAATTGAAACTAAGAAGATCAACACGGCAACCTAACAGCAAGGTTGGCCAAATGAAAACTGTGGTACAGCCATCCGTAGACTGCAGTGTGGGATAATCATACCATTTTTTTTTTGCTATTGAGAATCTAATTCGAAGGTACTTGTATTAAGCAGTTTGAATGAAACAGTACTTGTATCAATCGTAAGATATTTTTTGTTTAATGAAAAAGATAGCAACAGCGTAAGGGCACTGCAGCCTTCCCATGCTGCAGCCTTCAGAGTGACTTTTTTTTATAGGCACAACTATTGGCATACAATCTCCACTCCTACCTTCCTTTTTCCTTGGGAGACTCCGTACAACATGCTGACTGATACTCGTTCAAAATGTAATATTTTCCAGAAGCATAGAAATTTTCCAACATATTTTTTCTTTCTTAGCGACTCATTTTATGAGCTGGATTCAATTGTTACATTTTCTTGATGAACACGATCGATGTGATGTTGCTGGCTGTCATGCAATCGTAGGAGGACAAAGCGAAACTCTCGACTAAAAACATAATCAAACTCGTTCAACAAACGGGGAACAGCCTCTTGTGAAACCTCCATAGATTTTAAATTTTCCTTGGGAAACTAGTACATATACTTGCTCTTATTCTTCTCTTTTCTCAAAAGCAATATCACTTTAACCACAAGGAATCTATTCTAGGCTAATGTCTGTTACAGAGAAGTCCGCTGGTAATGATCGGGTTAACAGGACATTGACGAGTAATACAGTCATAACATTTCCAGTTCAACAAATACTACGATTTGGCTGAGATGGGTATTGCGGTGGTCCCTAAGGTGTGATCCTTTAATTGCGGTCATGTTGAAGCATCGGCAAAACTTGTACAATGTGATGTTCTGGATATTCTGCTTTATCCAGGGTTCTATGCCTGTGGGACCTTCGCTGTTGAACCTTCCCTATGCAGCTGCATAGACGGGTTTCGTACACCGAACTGGATATGGTGCTGCATAGAGGGTTCTAATCTCGTGTCTTTTTATTCGGCCCAGGCAAAGTTGTGTTTGGTCTCTTGTTTTAAAGCTTATATCGAATGATCATCACTCTCTCATTGGGATCGTCTTTACTCGACGCAATAAGCACATCACTAAAGTTGGGACCTGGAGGTACCTTAGAATTAATGGTTATGACTATAGAAACTGTATGAAACGGTGACCCGATAATCGAGTTACTCCCCTGACAAATTTATCTTGAAAACCACAATATCTAGAGTTTAAGGGCGATACATAGCGTCGCCATTCTTGCCCATTTCCAGTTTCCTCTCAGGGTAATACCAGGATCTAAAGCAGTAACCAGTAGATTTTTCCAGTAAATCTACAACTTTCGTCCTCATCCCGCATGGTGTCGTGGTTGAGTTGCAGATTATTGCTTCTGGCACTGTTTTCATGAGCAAGTACCGACTGGTTCAACCCCCTGGATCAGAGTACGCGGAGCCGTATTCTGTATATGGGTACATCGAGATATAGATTTCAACCTCTTTCACCTGTGAATTTTTCAAGGTCCTTCCGGATGATGTCATGCATCAATGGCCGTCAAAAATCTTTGACATCATGGTTAAGAACAGAGCGAGGGGAAACAGTGTTACCTCACCAACTGCATTGCGTATTTATCTTATCATTGGGAACTATTCAAGCAGATGAATGTTTGATGATTCTTGATTCTTGCACTCGGTGTACCCAGTCCACTACTATAACGAGTAAGTGTGGAATCGCCGAATTTATTCCATCAAGTTTTTCATGTAATGAAAAAAAAAACGAAAATGGGCTTGATACAGTGTAGGGGTGCTGAAAATCGAAAAGATTTAGAATTCACTGTATAACATTTAGTCACTTTTTTAGCGTAAAAAGACACCAAGCTTTTATCTTGTGGGGGCTTGGCTTTTATAAACCAAAGAAGAAAGCTTTCTACGAATGCCGGGTTACATCTCTTCCTTTGCAGTTGCTGAAACCTCGGGGTAGACATTTTCCTGCTCATGCTTCATACCGCTGAACGTCGACTAAAAGAAATCTGCATATTGAGTCCCTTGACTGGAGCCAACAAAGCACATTTATGGCTGATCAAGCTCTCGAGTTTTGACAAATTCCGAATGCGACTGCACATACAATGAACTTATACATTTATGGCTGATCAAGCTCTTGAGTTTTGACAGGTTCCGAATGCGATTGCACGGCGGTGGACTTCGAACAAACAATCGGAAGAGATTTTCTTTTGGTTTTAATAAGCCAGTTGATTCAAATTTAAGTACGTGACAATATAAAATGTTTTGGATAAAAATGTCAAAACCGATGGGTGATCGAGAATGCTCCTGGTTCGAGATATTTTGCTTCTCCTCATCCCCATGGGGTCCTAACAATAACGCTTCGTTCCATTCTCTAACACGAAAATGAGCTTTTCGAACTAAATAGTCCATTTTTGTCGCGCCTTATTTTTATCGTACCCTTAACTGAGCACGGACATCCGTTGTTTTTCAAGAGAAACACTAATTCCACTATATCCATTTTACATCCGAGATATGAAAAGCCGATGTGCTAAAAGCCATAGGATAATAGATGCATTATTTGTTGACTGGCCATTTTTAGGGTTTAGTTATCTCATATCTTCCTACATTTTCTTCTGCAGAACCTCATCAAGCAGTCAAAACAGTGACTACTCGAACTAAGTAATCTGATTACTGGGTTTGTACGATCGGGTGGAAGGGCTGCCAGCCGTCCCTCCCATTTTCCTTTTGCTCTCCTCCAACACTCCTCTTTTTCTAGCTCCATTTATTTTGGAAAAAAAGGCAGAAATGGATGTAGAACGTCGACAGGAAATGTTTGTCTGGAAGAGTAGACGGTAGGAGTTCGATTGACGTAAATTAAGTGAAATAGAATATGTTACTTTTTCAACACCGCGGTTTTCGCGAAATCCTTGAATGACTGTATCCATTTTATAAAGCGAATACCCATGAACGTCATTACCGTTCGAGTATAAACACTTTCCCTTTTGTTGGAAATATTAGTTTTTCTTTTGTAAGATCCGAAGAGTCACCTTGATATCCTTCCGTTCGTATCCCGCTTAAGGCAATGCACCCGGAAATAACTATCTCGTCGTGCAATATTGCTAACGATCAGACTGGGTTAAGAACCAACCCTTACCCTTTCCCTTTGTTAGAATTCACTATGCGTTGCCGACAAAGTAACTATATAGTACAGCGACGTGTGGACGATATCCCGCTGCCGAAACGATATAATTGAGGGTTCATGAATTCCTCTCACCCCACCCTTCCTAGCAAATACCATTGTCTCACCTTATCTAGAGATCACTCTCCTTTGTCCTTGCACAGCCATCCTAACTGACTATATGTCAAAAAAACAAAGCCTACGATACGGAACGATAAAACAGGAAGGCCTTCCTTCGTCTTATCTACACCTTCATTAGAGGAACTGCATCATGAATGGACATGCAGGAAAGGAACAGCCCGTTGTACGTGCATTTTGAAGGCTGGTGATCTTGGATGATCATCAGAGCAGGATCGGTTCTCCAACAAGGAGACTGATGCTCAAAGATCATATTGACTGGAGATGGCTGGTCGACGACGATGATCTGTGTAGGAACAAATCCTCACCGCCCATTCAGGCATGTTGCGGGATTGTTTGATGCGGGTGAGTTAAGAAGGTGTGGATTAGTCCACATGGATCAGGTAGATGACAAGGATTTAAGAATGTGTTTTTCCTTTCTTGGAATGTACAGGGGATATAAAATCCCAAGTGTTCAATGAATTGTTGCGGTGATTTTTTCTTGCCCAGTTCTTGAGTTTGTTGGATCCGTGAGAGCTCTTGAGAGTTTCTAGTGAGGTCCCAATCGTCTGAAAGCCAACAAGTAGTATCAGAGCATGTTCTGAATCCACTAGACTTGCGAGGATGTCGAAGAAGGGACAAGCTTTGTCATCATCTAACAAGATAAGCACCGGAGAAGTGGATGTTGCTTGAAGCTTGCCATCTAGTCACTTTCTGGCACTCTTGCTGTCGGAGAAAAATTATCGACATTGGTTGATGCGAATGGAAGTGCACCTAGAAGCAAATGGACAGTGGGAGGTGATTTATGGTGAGGAGACTGATGTGACCCTAAATCATTATTAGAATCATCATTCAGTTTTAATAATTTATAGAACTAGATTCACCAAAAATAATATTAAATGAATATAGTGGTGAGCTATGTCGTCTCCTCATAGAAATGTTTATTAGAATTTAAAATTGTAAATAAATGTAGATGCGAATTTAAATCTCTATTAGAATGGAATATGCTTTAGAATGATAAAAATGGAAAAGAAACAAGTAAATAAATGATTAAAACTAAGAAAATAAATTTATTTCACAGATCAAACAAGAAAATAATAAAAACTCTATTAAAAATCAAATTTACAACCCTTAGAATGCATGGCTTGATGTCGACCTCTAGGTAACACTTCCCAATCTTGCATCCAATTTAATGAAACATATTTAAGATGAGAAGGGTAGAAGAGAACAATAAAAAATCAATAGTGCATTCCTTAAAATTCTATTTTCGTATAAAAAAAGAAAGTACTATTTTCTCTCAAGAACAACTCAAGAACAACTAAAAAAAAAGATCCCTTTCTCTCTCCTCTTCCTCCTTTTTGTTCACCAGATCCACAAATCAAATTTTTTGTTTTAACTTCCTATTTTCTACCTTTTTTCCGATTTTTCTCTGATTTTTCTAGCATTTTTTCCTTTTATCACGTGATAATAATCGATATTGTTTGTTTTATTAGACAATAATTAATATTTGAAAATATACCCTTATGCCGTTCGAGAAAATAATCAATATATAATCAATATTTGTAAATATGTCCACTGATGTGTGGCTTGATGAAGACCATTAGATCCTTGTGTCGTCATTTTTCTTTGAAGGAGATGATGTGGCCTCTTAATTGCCTCAGATCTATTTCACCTCTCGCTCCTTTTTTATGTGCTTTATTGGGATCAATGTAGGTACTAGACCATGTGCTGGTGACTAGAGACGTGGCCGTTTCTAGTATGTTGGATTAGATGGCAATTGCCGTTAGATCTGGTACTACTTTTAGTGCGATGGTGGGGAGTGACGTGGCACGTTCTTGTGCATCAGATATAGCTATGACCACCATTGGAACGACGGCTACTTTTTGTAAGATGGTGGGTGGTGATGTGGTGGCTTTTAGATCATCGGATCTTGTCACTGTTGCTATTTTGCCGTCGGATCTAAAAAAAATAAAAAATGAGAAGATGTGGTTTAGTCTCATATTGGAACTATGGGACATATAGAGTACTATATATTTATCAATGCCTTTAATTCACCACAAGCACCTTCAAAAGGGATGACCGGACTTGACTACCGACTCCTAGGGATGATTTGGATTGAGACCCGGCTCTTAGTAGGGCTCCTAGTAGGCCCCAAAGGTGATCTATTAGGCTTGAACCCAAAATCTAGATTTGTGACCTGGTTTACATGGGTTGCAAGGCGGTGCACCCTTTGGGCCCACTCCTAGATGTAGTGTGGCCTCCGGCCCACGTCAGGCCTATTAAGTAGTGTGCCTCCAGCTTGTTAATGGTGCGCCTATTTTTATTTTTTTAATTTCATTCATTATATTTATTTTAATGCCTTAAACTTTTAGAAAAATTACATAAAATATATTTCGGTTAATCATAAAAATTTAGCACAACATGATTTTATTTCAAAATGAACTAAATGAGAATTAAGCTTCAACATATGAAATACATTTTCATCAATTTTTTATATCATAAAATATCAATTTGAATTAAGATTTAAGGAGGTTCATCAAAATGACAAGGATAATAATTAACATGATAACTTGTGAAATAATTCTCAAATATGTATTATTCTCCATGATTTAATAACACATTAACATGTAATTTTCACAAGTTATCAAAGACAAACCAGAAGAAGGACCGACATTTGCTATCAATCATCTTCTCAACAATTCCAGAGGATGTGATAGATCAGCTGGATTCCAAGAAATCTGTGAAGGAGAATTAGGAGATCCTCGATGTGTCATACCTTGAAGTTGATCAAGTTATCTAGCCAATGATCCAAAGACTAAGGCATGAGTTCAAGCTCTTGGCAATGAAGAAGGATTAGACCATTGGAGATTTCACGAATAATTCACTCAAATTGTTGGTGAATTGAGGAGCCTCGGAGAGAGACTCCTAGGAAGAGAAGTTGTCGAAAAACTTCTCAAGTCAACACCATCACAATACGATGCACTAATGTTGTCACTTGAGCAGTTCGGTGACTTGAATGCGATGATGATGGAAGAAGTCATTGGATCATTGAAAGTTCATGAGCTGGGGCTCAATGAATGTGAATAGGTGCTGCTGGTGTGAGCACAGTCCAAGCTGAAGAAAGAAGAAGTTGGACTGAGTTCTTCCAGTAGAGGCAGAGGTAGAGGCCGTAGAATGAATTCTGGTGATTCTTCAAATGAAATCGAGAAGAGAAGCTTCGACAAGTTCAAGATCCAGTGCTTCAAGTGCTAGAAGTTCAGCCATTTCAAGTCTGAGTGCAGATCATGCAAGAAAAAAGAAGAGAAGGCCAACTTGGTGGAAGTTGGTGGAGATGAAGTTTCCACACTTTTTATGACCATTGAAGATGAAGCCTCAAATATGCTCTTGCAGAGCTTTTGATGCAGCACTAAGGGGGATCCACCCTCTAGTGAGGAGGGATAAGGCATCACTAAAGGGGGATAGGGTTCCTATATGTGATTAAGGGAGGGGAAGGGGACTCGACTAATGCAAGCAAGTGGTGATGGCAACAATGCCCGTGGATGCTCGATGGCATCGACAAGGGCACAGGTGTAGGGAGACCTCCCCATCCACATCCATTGTGAGAAACCCAATATCGTTGACATGGTCTCTGCCACTTGAGCTCACCGACCAATGCATCAGGTCTTGCATGTGCCCGTCAAGGTTTGCACCCCAGGTGAGGCCCAACCCATCCCACCTAGCTAAGCCCATTGATAGTGTGGCAGGAGTAGGAAGGCACTGCACGGAGTAAGGACTGACTAACAGGGGGAAGAGGGCTAACCTGCGGGCCTCGGCCCGGCAGGTCATGGCAAGGTGGGAGGATCCTCGTATGGGCACAAGGTCGACGGCACCGAGAGCGGCGCAAGCCCGACGGATGGGGAGCAATGCAGCAGTGTGGCTGGTGATTCCTTGTAAGTGAAGGACAGTCCCATGCGAGGCGTTCAGCTTGCGCGCAGGCATGTGGGTGGGTGTTCAGGGAGGGGTGATAGCAGCGCCTAACAACTACTGATGGGCTGGGGTGGTGACACGGCCAGGAGTTCTGAAGCACCCTGGCTAGAGCCTGCAGAGGACTCATGGACAGTCTTGATGGCATGCTGGAAGGCTCATGGAGTTCGCGAGCACGGCAACCGCTGCCTATTGAGGTGTGGAGTACAGTGTCGGATGCGGTGCGAGCGCATGGCAGGAGCACCGCATGGGCATTTGCCAAGGCCCATGTGCGGGTGATGAGGTGGTGAGTGACCTGGGACATGGAGGTGGCATCATTGGTTGGACAGTGCCATCCATCCACCCCTCAGGCTTCCCCTCTCCCTTTCTCTCTAGATGAAGCTCACAAACATGGTGGCTCTCCACCCCCTTATATAGGGGCCAACATGAGCAAAGGGTGAAGAACCATATGAGAGGCCCAAAATGCCAAGCCCCTCCCAAGTGATACAATCTCGGGTGGGCCTTCCTCTCTATTGGGCTTAAACAAGGGTGGCCCTAAAGAGAAGGGGGTGAGGGGAATAAGGACACTAGCTCCTCCAATTGGGCCCACACATATGGCCCAAAGGAGGAGGTAATAGGATGGGCAAGAGCCAAAACGGAGTGAGCCGTCCCATCCTGCCATGGGCCCAAGGGGTGGGAAGCCATTCATACGATGTAGTGGAACTCGGGGTTCTTTGTCCTCGCTCGGGCTCCGCAATCCGGTTGATAATGTGGGGGTGGGGTCTCCTTCATTGCCTTGGCCTCGTGCTGTGGTGGCGAGGGGTCTGATAAAGTTCAATTTATCACTAAATATTAGTTAATAATTTCTATGAAAAGTACATCAATCTATCACAATGTTCATGAATTGATACATTTACATGTTCATGAGCTTCACCACTAAAATGCACCGAGTTTGCCTTTAAATATTACTTCTTTGTTACATCCAATATGAAGAATTATTTCTCACGAATTTTCTAACCATTTTCCAAAGATTATTACCTTGAGAAGTTGAAAAATTGTCTCAAGAACAATCCCAAAAAATTTCACAATTTTATCATTTTAGGGTGATTTAACATGGACTTTACACTAAGGAGAATACAAAATGTAAGGAAGTCAATGCTCAAAGAAGTCAACAGTTGAGATGCCATAATTTCTAGTCAAAGAGTGACTTCAAGTTAATGAGTGGAAGGAGGACCATGTTCAAGGGTCAACACACTCTAGTGGAGGAAAAAGAAAGTTAATTTGGATTTTTCTCTCCCTTTATTGAATTTTGGTCTTTCTCTTTCTCATTCTCTTTCTCTTTCTCTTTCTCTTTTTGTCAAATTTCGTGGACTTGAGGGAGGCTATAAATACCCCCTCACAACCACAAATTTGGGGGTGCCCTTCCGCTGTCCTTTGAGGGTTCCTTTCCTAAATTTAGAGGGAGTGAAATTCCAGTCATTCTTCTAGTGTTTCTTCCATTCCTTTTTTGGCACCATTACAAGTTCTTCCAGTTTTTACAATTTCCAGCAAATTTGAGGTAAGACTACACCCTTTCCTAGGTTAGATATCGATCTCTACCAGTCCAGATGGTGACATCTCAGATTAGAAGAGAGATCTAGGTCAGTTTTGCTTCAGAATTTACAATTTTGAAATCTCCTTTTCTAAGTTTTATCAATTCTAGTTCATGTTCTTCCATGTTCTTCAATTTTTAGTTTAAGGGAATTAGATTCAATAAATATAGAAACACATCAAAATGATTTTGACTTCAGCACATTAATACTTCATTTCTATTAACCTCAAAATAGCTTTCAATCAAAATTAATCAAGTCTCAACCTTCTTCCACGATTTCCTCTTCTTCCATTCTCGTTTTTTCGTAAATGAACATTCCTTTTATTTCCCCAATGAACTTTGCGGCTCTTTGATTTTCTGTTATTTTTTATGTGCATATTTTTAGATTTAGAATGATTCCAACTTCATTTCATTCTCCTTTAGATTTTGTTTGAATTCATTTAACTCATTTCATCTATGAACAATTTGTTTTTAGATTCACTACAATGTTTTACATCATGAAGCAGTTTATTGAATTAATTCTTTTCATAAAACATTCTAAACAGATATAGGAACAAGCATTGCATATCTGAGATCGATTTTTACTCTTAGAAACTTGTGTTTTGATTTTTTTTAGATAATAATAGTGAGAGAATCAAGCAACATACTCTGTTTCGGTGAACCATCATCATCCCTTCATCCCAACTCTCATAAAAAAAAGAAAAGATCATAAAAATTCGATGCAATTACCTCTTAATTCCTTGAGGGTCAACCTGAACTCCCCAATATACTAAATTTAGCAATTCATATTTGGAGGTCAGTTAATAAAATTTTATTTGATTAACCACTAGTCCTAACAACAATTTTATGTTTATCAAATTGACGCCATTGCTGGGGAATTAAGGCAAGGTAAACAAAAAAATCTATAATTTTTCCCTTCTGTTTTCTTATTTTTACAGATAAAATTCTGCATTTGAAAGGAGGAAAAGGAAATCTCGTTGAGGTAAAAGCCTAAAACTTGAGAATTATTTTGATATATGCTTGGAAGAAGATTGTTGCATCCATCATTGATTTCCTTAGAGCATTCTTCCACCAATAGACGATCTAAAATTTCGAAAATGGCTGATAATATAAAAGAAGGAGAGAAATCATTGAAGGATTACTTTAGTCCACCTGAGAATCTCGAATTATTTCAAAATCCTATCTGCACTCATGATATTAAACCTGGAATTTTTCAAATTCTTCCTATTTTCAATGGTCATATAAATGAAAATACTTGCAATCATTTACAGGAATTCTTGAAAATATGTGCGACCATTAAAAATGCTGATGACTCTCTGAAAATTACTCTTTTTCCATTTTCATTGAAGGGAGAAGCCAGTCATTAGATTTCATCATTAAATCTGAGAAATATTACATGGCCGAAATTAGTGTAAGAATTCCTTAAGAAATTCTATCATAGGAGAAAAACTAACATGATGCAAAAAATGATTATGAGCTTTTCTCAAAATTTGAATGAATCCCTTCATGATGCATGGAATAAATTCAAGGGAATCCTTAGAAAATGTCCTCATCATGGAGTCCCTAAATGGCAATTAGTACAAATTTTTTATGAGGGCTTGAACTACCAACATAAAAAAATGATTGATGCATCTTGTGGTGGTTCTTATGCGAACAAGGGAGAAGATCATGTCTACAATTTATTGGAAGAATTGAGCAAAAATTCTTATAATTATGCATCTTGTGATTATGATAGAACTAACCTTCCTCTCAAAAAGGAAGGAGTATATGAACTAGTCAAACATGTAGATAAGGAGCTGAGAAATGAGGTGAACGAGAACAACAAAAAGCTTCAGAAGCTCCTCTCGGCGCAAGGTACACAACAATCTAACCCTCCTATGTCTAAAGCTTCAATTTGCTCTATATATTCTCAATTAGATCATGATGAAAACCATTGCCCTGTATTTTTGAATTTGATGACTTCTAAGTAGGAGGATGTTAATTCATTGACTAACCTCCTGCACTGAATGCATCTCAATCTACATGGAAATCAAGCTATCCCTCTTAACATGCATCTTCTCAAAAACCTCCTTTTCAAAATTTTCAAAACCCAACTCAAAATTTTTACTCTGAGCCTACTCAAAATACAAATCCTCCACTCCACCCCTATCCTCCTCATACTCAAAATGCACCTCCTACTTCCTACTCTTATCCTAAAAAAGCTCCATTATATCTGAACCATATTCTCATTCAAAACAACTATCCATCTCAGAACCGATTTGTTCCACCTATGTCCAATCAAATGCCCTTAGGAGTACCATCAGTAGCTCCTAATTCTCATTTAGAAGACACAGTTAAGACTCAGAAAGATTAGGTGAACCAACATCAACAAGCCTTCAATCTCTTAATGGCACAAAACCAGCAAATTCTCCAACTCCTGCAAAGCTCAAACTCCTTAAGAAACCAATCTAGTGATCCTAGTTCTAGAACTCAACTTCCTAGTCAAATCATAGCCAATCCTAGGAACCAACTACCAGGTTTTAATCCTCCTCTTATCCATAATGCAGCCATGGTCAATGGTCAGGGGCAAAGTCGCAATCCTAGCCCACAATTTGAGGAGATGAAGGGGGTTATGAAACTTAGGAGTGGAAAGATCTTATGTAACGCCATGGAGAAAGGAGTTAAGGATAAGGATTATTTGACATTGAATAGGAAAAGGAATGAGGATGACTGTGAATTATATGATCACATCGATAGAGATAAGGGAGGAGATGAAGAGACCTTCAAGGGGAAATGGAAATAAATTGTAGAAGAAAAACAAAGAGAGAATAAAAATGAAATAAATGATCTGAAGGGAGAAGCTGATCCTAGGACTTATGTTCCCCAAATCCCATTCCCTTCAGCTCTATTTCTTCAGTTAAAAAAAAAAAAATCTAGATGAACATGAACTTCACGAGTTATTCTCTAAAGTTTAAATAAAAATTCCCTTGATGGATGCTATAAAACATGTCCCTTCCTATGCTAAGTTTCTGAAAAATTTATACACTCCAAAAAGGGAAAATAAAAAAGTTAATCTTTCCACCGAAGTTAGTGCTTTGATCTTTAATGAATTACCTAAGAAGAGGAAAGATCCGAGGAGTCCACTAGTCTCATGTTGCATCAAAGGCATCACTTTTTCTAGAGCTTTGTTGGATTTGGGAGCAAGGGTCAACCTCCTCCCCACATATCTTTATGATAAATTCGACTTGGGAAAATTGCAATATACTTCAGTTGTTTTTTCTTTAGGGGATAGATCTCTTTGGTATCCTAAAGGAAAAATAGAAGATGTAATTGTGAATATCGAAGGTTGTTTCTTTCTTGTTGATTTCCTTGTTTTAGATATGACTCCTCTAAACAATATACAAGATTCAGCCATCATTTTAGGCTGCCTATTTTTTACCACAACCAGCACTAACATTAATTGTGCCACAAGCACAGTTGATTTATATTGTGGCAAAGAAAAGATTTTTCTCAATGTTTTTAAGGCAGCAAAGTATGTTCAAGAGGAGAATGAGGAAGAAGTGGATATGGTGGATGCAATCATTGAAAAGGTATGGTCATTCACTTCTTTAACCAAAAATTCTATTGCTAATCTTCATGAGATTGACAGTGATACATTAGTAGAAAACATCAAAGAAGCATGTGATCTTGAGAATAAATTAGAACTTGGAGAATTACCTCATCATTTGAAGTATGCTTTCTTAGGAGAGAACAATACCATGCATGTCATAATTGCTTCACACTTGACTCATGAGGAAGAATCAAAATTGATGGATGATGTTGAGGGAAAACAAAAAGGCCTTAGGGTAACATTTGAGTGATCTAAAAGGGATTAGCCTGATATATGTATGCATCATATATATTTAGAGGAAGGTGCCAAACCCTCTAGAGAATTTCAAAGAAGGCTAAATCCTAAGATGATGGAGGTAGTAAAAGAAGAGATTGTGAAATGGTTAGATGCTGGTTTCATTTACCTCATTTCAAATAGTCAATGGGTCAGTCCCATTCAAGTAGTTCCTAAGAAATCAGGCCTTACAATTTCAATTAATGAGAATATAGAGGAGATCCAATCTAGGCTCCCAACAAAATGGAGGGTATG
The DNA here is from genome assembly GCA_024713555.1 of Spirodela polyrhiza. NCBI lineage: Eukaryota > Viridiplantae > Streptophyta > Magnoliopsida > Alismatales > Araceae > Spirodela > Spirodela polyrhiza. The sequence goes on along the minus strand of CM046531.1, from coordinate 6,780,692 downwards.
CATAGACTATAGGAAACTTAATGCTTACACAAAAAAAGATTACTTTCCTTTACCTTTCATTGATCAAATTTTAGAAAAATTGGCGGGTAAGAAATATTTTTATTTCCTTGATGGGTATTGTGGATATAATCAGTTAGCAATTAACCCTCATGATCAAGACAAAACCACATTTACTTGTCCTTTTGGCACATTTGCTTTCACAAGAATGTCATTTGGCTTCTACAGTGCACCAACTACATTTCAAAGGTGCATGATCTCTCTATTTTTGGACATGATCGGTGAATTTTTAGAAGTATTCATGGATGATTTTTTGATCTTTGGGTCAACTTTTGATGAATGTCTAGGAAATCTCAAAAAAAGTCCTTTCAAGATGCATAGAAACAAGATTAGTCTTAAGTTAGAAAAAAGCCACTTCATGGTGAGAGAAGGAATTGTCCTTGAACATGTGGTGAGCAAGAGAGAAATAGAGGTGGACGAAGCTACTGTAGGTGCCATTTGAAATTTACCTCCTCCAACTCTTAAATAATTTAGATCATTCCTAGGACATGTTGGATTTTATAGGAGATTTATAAAGGATTTTTCAAAAATTGTGAGACCCTAACTTCTCTATTAGCCAAAGACAATGCCTATGTATTTTCTGATTAGTGTATGAAAGCTTTCCATACTCTTAAAAATGTATTAATAGAAGCACCAATTTTGCGACCTCTGACTTAGGGTGAGCCCTTTGAGATTATGAGTGATACTTTTAATATAGCTATGAGAGCTATTTTAGGGCAAAAAATTGAAGGAAAACATGTGGTAATTTATTATTCTAGCAAAACCTTGAATGAGGCTCAAGCCAATTACATCACTATTGAAAAAGAACTATTAGCCATTATGCTTGCTTTAGAGAAGTTTAAATCATATCTGCTTGGATCCAAAATCATCATATATACTGATCATGCAGCTTTAAAATACTTGTTATGTAAGAAAGATTCTAAGCCTAAATTAATTAGATGGATCTTATTGCTACAAGAATTTGATATAGAAATCAAGGATAGATGTGGATTTGATAATGTGATTCCTGATCATCTCTTTAGAATTTGTAACAATGATAAGGATGATTTAAATGATTCATTCCCTAATGAACGCATTCTATGGATTGATTATACACCTCATACACCTTAGTATGCACATATTATCAACTATTTGGTGACGGGCCAAATATCGACAGGTTGGTCAATGCATGAGAAAGAGGTATTCCTTTCAAAAATTAAGTACTTCTTATGGAATGATCCTTATTTGTTTAATCTTGAGCCTAACAATATTCTAAGAAGATGTGTTATAGAGGAAGAGTAGAGAAGCATTCTACAAATGTGCCATGATTCACCAAGTAGAGGACATTTCTCTAGGAATAAAATTGCACATAAGGTACTACAAAGTGGATTTTATTGGCCTTCTTTCTTTAAAGATGCTTTTAATTTTTCAAAACATTGTTTAGAATGTCAATCCTTAACCAATATTTCAATCAAAAATTTGATGCCTCTCCAACCCATCCTAATAGTAGAACTTTTTGATGTTTGGGGTATAGACTTTATAGGACCATTCCCCACATCTTTTGGATATGAATATATTTTAGTGGCAGTTGATTATGTTTCTAAATGGATAGAAGCTATCCCTACAAAGAATTGTAATCATAAGGTAGTTCTGAAATTCTTGAAGAGTAACATTTTTGCTAGATTTGGATGCCCCAAAATAATCATTAGTGACAATGGATCCCACTTCATTAATACCTAATTCAAAGCTTTACTCAAGTCCAATGGAATCACGCACAAAATTTCCATGCCCTACCATCCTCAAATTAATGGTCAAGTCGAGGTTTCTAATAGAGAGATCAAAATAATCCTTCAAAAACTTATTTGAATTGATAGGAAAGACTGATCCCTTAAGCTTGATGATGCTCTTTGGGCATATAGAATTGCTTATAATTCTCCTTTAGGGTCTGTAGAGATAGAGCATAAAGTTTATTGGGCAATTAAACAAATAAACCTAGACATGGATGAGGCGAGTAAGACAAGGTTTCTTCAAATGAATGAGCTTGATGAGCTGCGGAATGAGGCCTACACAAGTTCAAAGATTTATAAGGAGAGAATGAAGGCCTCCGGCGTCGACGGAAATACGAACGAGAGGGGTTTTGATCCCACATTTTTGAATCTTCCTTTGTGCATATTTCGAAAGATGTATTTGTAAAAAAGTAAACAAGCACATAAGAAGGAAACATTTTTTTGAAAGACAAAAGGTATGGCTTTTCAATTCAAAGCTAAAACTTTTTCCTAGAAACTGAAATCTAGATGGGATGGACCTTATATTGTTATGCATGTTCTCAATAATGGGGCACTAAAAATATATAATCTCAAAAATGAACAAACTTTTACGGTGAATGGACAAAGACTTAAATCTTACCTTGAGCATGAACATAAGCCATATCATGAGATATATTTCCTCTCCGACCCTTGAGCTGACAAGAGTCTAGCTGAAAGACATTAAAGAAAGCACGCGTGTGGGAGGCAACCCAATGAATTTTAAGTATTTCATCTACTTTCTTTGGTCTTTTGTTCTTTTCTTTTCTAATAATATGCAGAAAGTTTCCTAAGAGAATGAAGACTCCACAGAGGTCATCAACCCCTCACCAATTTATCGACATGCAAGCACACTAAGGTCAAAGTCTTTTTCCTAATATTTTCATTTTCATGCTCATTTAGCTATGCATATCATTGAGGCCAATGACAACTTAGAGGGGGGGAGAGGCCTATTGCATGAAAATGAAAATGAATTTATTTTATTACATGCAATTGACTAAATGTTCATATCATACAATTCTATCTTTGATCTTAAAGGCATATGCATAGAAGTAAGCTCTTGGAGTGCATCAATAGTACTTCTTCATGATAAGAGCCATAGGTCTAGACACTCTTGGCCTATTTTCTAAAGTCTAGGATACCTAGTAAAAGGTGGGACGTGAGCATGAAAATTAAAGGGTGAAAGTAATATTATAATGAATTGGAGTGATAAATCGATAATTTTAGGATAGCCACGACCTCATTAAAAGATCTAGGGTCCTCACTAGATTGGGTCTTGATTGGAAAGATAAATGATTCATCTCTTCAATAAAAGATTTAGAGGCTAGACAAAATATCAAGAGGGGGTTGAATTGGTATTTTAGAAATCTCGAATTTTCTTCCTAGATGCTAAATGTGTCAACACATATGTTAACACAACTCTGCATGATTATTTACGTGAAAAATGATTTTCTCTCTCTTCCAGCGAGATCTCATTACAAGGCAAAGCTTTTTATACTGATTTGCCCCTCACCTGGCTACTTCTAGTCTTGAAAGATCTTTTATATCGATATTCCACTATTTCCCTTGAAAATATACACTGATTTTAATGGGATCAGCTACCCAATACCTCAAGTAGTGAGGTATTGGGCAGAGATCCAGCCCCTTCCGAGCCAAACAGGGCTTAGAGCACCTTCTGCCATTGCCCAAACTCACCCTCCACTCATCACCTAGTTACCTTAGGGCATGATGGAGAGCCTCTTCAAGAGATTTAAGCTCTATTTGGATCACCAATCATTGATTAAAGAACTATGATGCAATCTGCTCACAATTGATGCTTGGTGGTGACGAATCTTGATTGTGAGAAAGATTGCTCGTAACAAATCGAAGTAGAATTGTTATTTTTGGTGTCCTTTGCTTCTTTTACTTGTAGGGCATCATCCTCTAACAGATTTCTATGATTTGCTCGAGAGACAAAGTCGGAAAGTCAATTTGAATACTTACCATTTTCTGAAACACGTGGTAACGACCTTAGACCATTGTGAATTCAATATCTTTTTATTCTCTAGTTTGTTTGATTTGAAATTTGAACTAAAAATTTTCCTTTCATAGACGAACAACTTTTTTGTTGAGTTTGTCTTTAGATTCAAATATTAAGTTAGTCGTTTTCTCTATGTAAGCAGCTGATGTGTCACTATCTAGATTTCCAGTTTGAGACTCATGAGAGCTCATTTGATATCTCAAACCTATTTTTTTTTCTTTTAATGATGCATATGACTAATAAATAATAGTTGCAATTAAATAGTTAAATAAACATAGATATATGAAATAAAAATATAACCATCATTTACCTATTAAATATTTATTTTTCAATAAATATTTATCCATATGTGATGCTTTACCTCTTCATCATTTCACTTAATCTCAAGGTTAGTCATAATGTCATAAATTGAATAATAAATTTATTTTCATGAAATCTATAAATCATTAATCATAATCTTATAAATTATATTAATCATAAGTTATATATTTTCTTATACATTTTGTAATATCAAATCTATGCCCAAGGGCATCAACAATCTCCTCATTTTTGATACTTACAAAATCATCTAGAGAAAATATATATATCAATATAACTATGTGCACAAATATTATAGCAATAGGTTCATGCACATAATATTTAAAGCTTTGACAATAATAGTAGTCAATCATCATGTGTCAACGTATATGTCAAAGTAATTTGCAGACAAAACATTCAAGATTCAACATTCATATATGTTGACACAGTTCATTCAGAGGTTCAAGTAATAAAAATAGAATTGCGTGAAATATATCTTTGCTCCCCTTGAATAAGTGTTTCCCCTAATGTTGTGCACTCATAAAAGTTTTCAAATTTTATCAATCTTTCTCCCCCTTTTTGTAAAATCAAAAAGTCAAATCATAGACAATTAAGAAAAATAAAAAAATAAAAAAAATAGAGTCTGTGCTCAATTAGAAAATCAAGAAAAGTACGAGTGAATATCTGAAATATTATCTTCAAGGTCCCGAAGTCATTCTTTTATCATATCAAGGCATTGTTCCACTTGTTCTATGCTTTTATTCAATTTTTCAACAATGGGAAGGATATCAAGGAAAGTCAAAACATGAGATAATGTATGAGAGGAAGATGGACGATGAAGCCACTGACCATCACTATAAGAATAATCCATTTAATGAAGAGTAGATTTGTCAATGATATCATATGGTATACGTCTAATAGATTCTTCTACGAAGAGGTCTATGTTGTAGTACTTGAGAACACGGGTGATAACATAGTCAAATGGAAGAATGAAGTCATACTTCAGGGTTATTTTTATCTGTTCTAAGAAAAAATCTCTAAAATCAAATGAAATGTCATGGAGAATGCAATACAAGATAGATATAAATTTCTCAAATAACCTATCATGTGCACCACTCCTATGCCATAAGAGATGACCAATAAGAAAATAAATGACTCAATGAGACAATAGTAGAAGAAATACTTTTGTGGTGTTGATAGAAGCATTCTCTATTCCAATCAATGTGGTCAAAAACTCAAAAATTATTTGTTTGCTGACAACCAAAGGAGGTCTAGTAGAAATATCAAGGATTGCATTCAAAATTTCAAGAGTTAAATCAATAAATGTTCTTTTGACATAAGTTGTTAGTCTAACAAGAGTAATAGAAACATTGTTAAAGAACATGTGAATAAGATTAAGATAGTTTTTAACTAGTTCATAAATTAGATGAAAAATTTTAAAGGCATCAAAATATTTTTTCATATGAATTTGCTACGATTTAAAGAATTTGAGATCAAGAAATTTACAACATAAGACTTTACGATCTTTGAAATTTTTCTAAAATCTTTCTTAATGTGCTACAATAAGAAAGAATAGAGAATAATACTAAGGAGATGCATCAAAAGTATGTCGAGGTGTAACATTTGTTCTAGGTCTTTTAAAACTCTATTTCTTAGCTTTAAGTTCCTTCAATGTGAGTTCTTCTGTAGGTTTACATTTGTGCACAATAGAAGGCTTTCAAGGTACAGATTTAATCTTTTTTGTGGGCTGGGATGGTTTAGAAGACTCAAGACTACGAGCAAGTAGATCAGAGATGATACTTTTTGGACTTATAAAAGATAAGGCATTGGTAGTGGGGGAGGTTCTATGTTGTTGGATTTAAAAGAAATTAGAATCGAGGCGCTGATGACTGTTGTAACTCGATCATTAGTCATCATTGGGGATGGAAGAATAGATGAAATAAATTTAGTAGGAGAACTAGATGGAGGGGTTGAAAAGGGAGTAAGTAATTTTTCTACCATTGGAGATAGTGGATGAGTCTTTTTAGAGATGAATCAATAATAATATTTTTCTCTTTATCTTTTTTGGAGATTCTTGGACAACAATAAGCTCTTAGAAGAACAAGAAGCACAAAGTGTTGAATATTAACTATAGTGAATCTAGGGTTTCAAAAGATTTTTACTAGAATGAGATAAAAATGTAATACAATGCATAGGATGATACCTTGTGTTGACTCACGAGTCGACCCAATGTGATGCGAATTGGGGCTTAAAATCTTACGAGCTTAGTGAATCGGAGGTTGCCGATTGGTAAAAAATGATTCAAAAAAGTAAAGTTTTTGAAGAGTGAAACTTGGCCTTTTGATGGAAGAAGGACATAGACATAATATAAGATCTTTTAAGGTATGTAATAATATAGAATTTCTTGTTCATGTCCTTAATAAGAAAATCTCTTGATAACACTTAAAATTCACATGATGAAGAATATGTCAACACAAACATTTACGCATATGAAGTTCATATCAGACATAAAATAATAATTTAAATAAATCACAACAGTATCATCAATAACAATATAACTTAGACAAAAATGTTAGTTAATTTGCACATACCAAGTTCACAAATAATCAAATTAAATCTATCTTCAAAAAAAGGTTTTGTGAAGATATCAACTAACTATTCTGATATATAATAAAGCATGGTTCTATATCCCCTTTTTGTATGTGATCACAAATGAAATGATGTCTGATTTCTATGTGTTTGGTTTGATAATGTATGATAAGATTTTTGGCCAGATTGATAACACGTGTTATCACAATACATGGGTACCTTTTCAATTTTAACTCCATAGTCCTCTAATTTGATATTTAACCCAAAATATTTGTGCACAACAATTTTCAACAGCTACATACTCATCTTCTACAGTGGATAATACAATAGAATTTTATTTTTAGAACTTCAAGAAATCAAACAACCATTTAAAAATAAGTATGACCCATTAGTACTTTTTTTATCAATTCTACATCCTGCAAAATTAGAATCACAATATCCTATAAGGTTTGTGCTTTGATTATTTAGATACTATATCCTTAGAGTTATTGTATCAATCAAATATCTAAATATTCTTTTAACAGCTGTGAGATGTGACTCTTTGGGATTACTTTGAAACCCTGCACAAAGACAAATACTAAATAAAATATCAGGTCTACTTGCTGTTAAATATAATAAGGATCTAATCATTCCTCTATATAGTTTTCTATCAATTTCTTTCCTTTTTTCATCTATGTCTAACTTGACGTTTGTGCCCATAAGAGTTCTTTTAGATTTCAGATCATTCATAATAAATTTTCTAAGTAACTCTTTTGTATATTTTTGTGAGATATAAAAATTTCATTTTCTAATTATTTGATTTGCAAGCCAAAAAAGAAATTCAGTTTTCCCATTATACTCATTTATAATTCAATTTGCATCAAAGTTGAAAATTCATTATATAGAGATTCATTGCTTGTACCAAAAATAATATCATCAACATATATTTAAACAATCAGCACATGTATATCAACCTTTTTAATTAATAAAGTTGTATTTACGTTTTCTCTTTGAAAATTATTTTTTAAAAGGAATGAATTCAATTTTTCATACTAAGTTTGTGGAGCTTATTTTAAACCATATAAAGCTTTCTTTAATCTAAAAACATGATCAAGAAATTTAAAATTTTCAAAGCTAGGGGGCTGTTCAACATAAACTTCTTCTTTAATAAAGCCATTCAAAAAAGCCTTTTTAATATCCATCTAATATAATTTAAAATTATTAGCACATGTAAAAGATAATAAAATTTTAATAACATCAAGTCTAGCAATAGGAGCATAAGTTTCTTCATAATCTATTCCTTTTTCTTGAACATAATATTTAACAATTAATCTTATTTTGTTCCTTATTGCCTCTTCTTATTTATTTAATTTGTTTCTAAATACCCATTTTGTTCCTATAACATTTTGATGTTCAGGTCAATGAACCAAATACCAGACATTATTTCTATCAAATTTTTCAAGTTCTTCCTGTATAGCAATAATCCAATCGGAATCAATCAAAGTATCATCAATAGTTTTTAGTTCAATCTGAGAAGTAAATACAATATGAGTTTGTTCTCTTAGCATAGATCTAGTTCTTATTTTTTCATTCAAACTACCTAAAGTATTTTCTTTTGGATGACTCTTAACATATTTCTAAGCTCTAAGTAAATTTTCATGTTCAAGATTTGGCTCTAAATGAGGTAATTCTTCTTCGTCTTCTGTCTATTTATTGTTCTCAGAACCTATGTCAACATAGTTAGTTTCTACATGCATAGTTTTCTGAACTTACACTTGTTCTACGAATTTTACATGAATAGATTCTTCAACAATTAATATTCTTTTATTGTATATTCTATATGTTTTACAATTTTCAAAATATCCTTGAAAAATTCCTTCATCACTTTGTTGATCAAATTTTTCTAAGTCATCTTTACCATTATTCAAAATAAAACATTTCAGCCAATGGTTTAAAATAACTTAGATTAGGCTTTTTATTTCCCAACAATTCATAAAGAGTTTTTTTAAATTTTGATTTAATTAATGCTCTGTTAATAACATAACATGCAGTACTAACAACTTCAACTCAAAAATATTTTGGAAGATCATTATCAGCCAACATAGTTCTAAATAAATCAAGTAAGGTCATATTTTTCCTTTCAACGACATCATTCTGTTGAGGTGTTCAAGGTGTTGAGAAATTATGAGATATTCCTAATTTATCATAGAAATCAGAAAATAAAACATTTTGAAATTCACCTCCATGATCACTTCGAATTTTCCTAATATTCATACTTAGGTCATTTTGTATTTTCTTTAGAAATTTTGTGAAGTAATCATATGTTTCTTTTTCTAAACTAAGAAAAATACCCAAGTAAATCATGTATAATCATCAATAATAACTAAGCCATAATACTTTCTAGGTAATCTAGTGATTTTACTTTGACCAAATAGATCTAAATGAATTAAGTCCAAGGGTCGGTGATGAGATGTATTCTTTTGTTTTGAAGGGTTCCTTTGTTTGTTTTCTTTTGATGTAGCTCTCACATGTAAAGTTTTCTATGTTTGATAATTTCGGAAGTACTCTAACCAATCTTAATTTTGATAGTTCATAAATAGTTCTAATGTTTATGTAACCAAGGTTTCTATGGCAAAGATCTATCTGTTCTTCATCCTTTTCAGTAACAAGACAAATATTAGATTTAATCAAATTATCAAAATCTATCACATAAACATCTTTGACTCTGTCACCAGCAAGTAAAACTTCATTTTTTTTATCATTCATGATTAAACATCCATTCTTTTTAAGCCTAACTTCTATGTCATTGTCACATAATTGACTAATGTTGATCAAATTATATTTTAAACCATTAATAAGTAAAATATTCTTAATTAAAGACTGATTATTTAAAGTAATATTTCCATACCCTTGTATACTTCCCTTTTTATCATCCCCTAAATGTTACTTCTCCTCCATCCATTGGATTGAATGTTGAGAGCCATTTTTGATCTTCAGTCATATGTCTTGAACACCCACTATCCAAGTATCACCATGAAGTGGTCCACTAGAGATTTCCCCAAAAACATAATTAACTTTCTAGTTTGGGAACTTAAATTACTTTAGGTTTAATTATACTAGCCTTAGGCATCCAAATACACTATGTTTTAGACCTATTTTCAGATTTAATATAGGATTTATCATGATGAGAATTAAATCTAGTCCTTCCTTCCTTAATGACTTTTTCTGGCTTCCAAGCAACATATTCAATACTCCTTGACTTCCACATAATTTATCATAAAATGATTTCAAATTAGTAAATTTCTTTTCTAGCTTAATATCATTTTCTTTGACTTGTTCAATCTTAATGTACAGTATATTATTTTGATTTTTAAGCATTTGATTTTCTATATTTAAATTAGAAATTATTTTATCATGCATAACATAATTAGGTGTTGAAACAAGTAAAGAAGATAAAGATCTTTGGCTCCTAGGTATTTCTATTAATTTTGTATTTTCATGTGGTGTCTAATCTATATCATGTGTTCATCAACAACTAGAAGATGTCTCATAATAAGTGTCATCACAGTTTTCATCAGAGATATTCAATTTCTTAAGAAGCTACTCATTTTCAATAGATAATCTATCAATAATTTTGTCTTAATACTTTTCTTTTTCCTCATGCATTTTGATTGACTTCCTAAGTGTCTAATTCTCAGTTTGTTTTATTTTCAATTTTCTTTTCAAACTATCAACAACATACATAAGTTTATCAAAATCTTCTTGCGAAAAAGAAGAATCAAAATCATATACCTTCGATGTCTTTGCCATTAGACATATATTGTCTTGACTCTTTTTTTTTTCATCAGCACTTGACTCATTGTCACTCCACATTGCCATCATTGCCTTCTTTTTCTTTCTTGATTTCAACATTAGGTAGTCGGCCTTGAATTGACCTAGTTTTTTACATTCAAAACATAGGTCAACATTTTCAAGTTGCATATTCACATCTTTTGTGCACCTAAAATTCTTCTTCCTTTTTCACAACATATTTATCCTCTTAGTTAGTAAGGTAATCTCATTTTCATTATCTAAAAATTTAGTGCATTCAAGAGAAAAATTATTCTCACATTTTTCAGCAAGTAATTTACTTCTAGCTACATCAGCTTCATGTGTTAAAAAGAGCCAATAATATAATCAAGAGAGGTTACATTTAAATCTTTAGATTCAATTATTGTTGTTTTCTTGGCCATTCAATCATTAGTCAAAGATCTAAGTAATTTTCTACTAAATTCAGTGTTAGAAAAAGTTTTTCTAAGATTTTTATCCCATTGACAATTTCATCAAATCTTTTGACATAGTTATGAATAGATTCACCTTTTTCCATTTGAAATAATTCATATCTACTCATCAAAATGTTGATTTTGGTTTCTTTTACATGTGAAGTTCCTTTATATGTCATTTCAAGCTTGTCTTATATTTCTTTTGTTGTCTCACAACTTTGCACATGATTAAACTCAGAAATATGAATAACACAATAAAATATTCATGGCCCTTATATTTAGTGTGGAGTTCTGCTTCTCTATAGATTCATCATCAGATTTTTCTGATCCTTCTTTGATTATTTACTAAATTTTCGATCATTGACCTGTGGTATAGATTTTAACTCTGGTTTTTCAAAAAGCATAATTAGTTTTATCAAACATAGGTGGTCTAGGGTTTGAAAATTCGATGCTTTCATTAGTTATAAGATCTACTCATTCAAATGTGTAAATATTTGCAAATCAAGGTTAGCTCTAATACCAATTGAAAGATTTAAAGGCTAGACAAAATACCAAGAGGGGGGCTGAATTGGTATTTTAAAAATCTCAGATTTTCTTCCTAGATGTTAGATGTATCAACACGTGTTAACATAACTCTATGTGATTATCTTCGTGCAGAATGATTTTCTCTCTCTTTCAATGGGATCTCACTACGATGTAAGAGCTTTTTATACTAGTTCGCCCCTCACTTAGTTACTTCTAGTCTCGGAGGATATTTCCTACCAATATTCCACTATTTCCCTTAGAAATACACACTGATTTTAATGGGATCAGTTGGCCAATACCTTAAGTTCGATCTCCGTAGAGATTCAGCCCCTTCTAAGCCAAATAGACCTTAGTGCACCTCGTACCTTTGCCCAAACTCACTCTCCACTAATTATCTAATTACCTTAGGGCCTGATGGAGAGCCTCCTCAAGAGATTCAAGCTCTATTTTAATTACCAATCGTTGATTAAAGAAGTATGATACAATCTTCTCACAATTGATGCTTGGTGGTGACAAATCTTGATCGTGAGAGAGATTGTTCATAGTAGATCAAAATATAATCATTGTTTTTGATGTCCTTTGCTTCCTTTACTTGTAGGGCATCATCCTCTAATAAATTTTCATATTTTGCTCAAGAGACAAAGTCGGAAGGTCAGTTTGAATACTTATTGTTTTTCAAAACATGTGATAACGATCTTTAATCATTGTGAATTCAATATCTTTCTATTCTCTAGTTCATTTGATTTGAAATTCTAATTAAAAATTTTTCTCTCATAGACAAACAACTTTCTTATTGACTTTATCTTCAGATTCAAACATTAAGCTGGTTGTTTTCTCCACATAAGTAGCTGATGTGTCACCATCTAGATTTTCGATTTAAGACTCATGAGAGCTTATTTGATATTTCGAACCTTTTTCTTTTTCTTTTAATGATGCACGTGACTAATAAATAGTAACTATACTTAAATGGTTAAATAAATATAGATATATAAAATAAGAACATAATCATCATTTACTTATTAAATATTTATTTTTCAAAAATATTTATCCATGTGTGATGCTTCACCTCTTCATCATTTCACCTAATCTCAAGGTTAGTCATAATGTCACAAGATGAATAATAAATTTATTTGCCTGAAAGTTATAAATTATTTATCATAATCTTGTGAATTATATTAATCATGAGTTATATATTTTCTTATATATTTTGTAATATCAAAGTTTATGCCCAAGGGCATCAACACTCAAGTCCTAAAGCATGGAATCACCTTATTTTTGGACCACCCTTAAGCCAATATTTGAAGCCAAACCTATCCTATGCACCCAATGATACACTTTTTTTCATAACACTCTTTGAAAACACCCATTGTAGAAGTCTTTCTATCATGTCATAAATCACTAAGGATGCTAATTCCCAGGTATCTCTATCTCCCTATATTTTCTCCCTATTCCAATTTCACTATTCATCTTCTTAATCCCCTTTGTCTATCCTTGTACTCTCCAATGTCATGATGTACATGAAAATACATCTCTAGCCTTGTATTATCAGTTATGACTGGTATTAGGATGCTAAGAAACAATCATGGGCTTGATAGGTCAAATTTTACCAGCCACAAAGCTTCAGAATTTGCTTACCTCAATCATTGTGATCTTCATGAACTACAGAATCTGATTAAAATATTTTCGAACAGTTTTTGATATATCTCCTCATGGTTTCTCTGTTTCTCTCCTATACACAGTCTGCAGTTCCAAGAACGTCTTACCTGATCAAGAGGCATTCATAAAAGAAACACAGTAGAGAGCTGCATGGTAAGTTAGTGTAGTGCGTCAATCACTATATGCTTTATTTTCTTCCCCTTAAAAAATTTGCAGTTAGATTCATCCTATCTTGTTCCTCGCTAGCATATGCATGTCATTGAAGTTGCATACGAAATAAATTAAAAACACCCGAAGGATTATCAAGTCCTTAAGCAAATGTGCATCAAATTCAATATTAATAATAGCATTTAATATCTCTATCTGTACAAACTCACAGAAATTTGGTGCATGCAATACGAAACGAATTTGGTTCATTACAACGGTCAGAGTCATTGAAATGTAAGATTTTAGTGAGTTTTCATATGTTATTGGGGATATTCTGATCTTCCATTTATCTCATTTTCATGAACCCGCTAACTGAAATGGCGCAATGCACTTTTGGTCCTTGGCCAAATTTCTTTCTCTTTTGGATGATTTCATATGCATTTGAAGCTGATGTAGGTAAACTTCATCTTCCCAGAGGATTTCTTCCTCGTGTGCAAGACCTTGGATTTTTATTTGGTTAACATTCTGGCCTAATTATTCTTGTTAGTTTTTGCCTGAAATCTTTCATTTATTGATTTTTAAGGTACACAGTCTTGATTTTTCTAAGAATGATGTAAATAATTTTAATGCCTAATTTTTTTTCTAAAAATAATAAAAAATTCTATGTTCTATTCTAGTTGTAATTGTTTTCTACATATGTCATGCATTAAAATTACAAAGATAGTCTTAAAAAATATGTTTTCCATCAAATTTGATGAAGATTTGATTATTCATGAGTGAAAGTTATGTTATAAGTAACCATAGCTGGCGTGTCCTGCAGAGATAGACAGGAAGAGAGAGAGAGAGAGAGAGGATTCCCATGGGGCTCATCAAAGCCTGAACCATCCCACGACGGCGACCTGGAAGATATCTTTTTAACACACGAAAGCTAGGGATGGATCGGTGGGGGCTTTTATCTTATCCTCCAAATTAACACCTGTGGGCGTAAAACCCATCAATTAAATGTGATAAAAATCTACATAGTGTATTCCAACCCATATGAAGAATTTTGTTTTGGAAAAAATTTGTTTCTATTTCGATTGAAACGCTTTGAACGGCGTCGATAAAGATGCTAACAAAGTTAATGTTTTCCTTCCCTGAGATTCGCGTGAGATACACGATACATGGATTCGGTGATTCCTTTTAAAACCATTCCCCTTGCGGTGAGATAATAGAGATACGCTATAACTCGCCCACGTGACCCCCATCACTATTCCATTTCTTCAGTGCCCCTCTCAATCCTTCTATAAATGATCTTCCAACGTTGTGAAGCTTCCAAACCCACAGCAGCTCCCCCATTTGCCCCTCTAAGTGTCTCGCCCTTGTCGGCGCCATGGCCAGAGCCCCCCGGAGAGAGCACGTATCGAGGATCACCCCGAGGGCCCCCCGGCAGCTCAGCATCTCTAAGAGGAGACGGGGCCTGTTCAGGAAGGCATGCGAGCTCTCCGCGCTTTGTGACGCAGAATCGGCGGTCCTCGTTATGTCACCTGGCGGCAAGGTTTTCTCCCTCGGCGACCCGGACGTAAACACCGTCGTGGACAGGTTCCTCGACTACGTCGCTCGACAGGTCCCAGCGCCGGAGGCGGGGCATCACGATGGGGAGGGGGGTGGCGCCGCCATGGTCTCAGGCGCAGAGGGGAGACGCCTGCAACCCGGGGGTCCCACTGGGCATCATGCCCGGAGGATCCTCATTGAGGAGCTGTATCGCCTGCACGCACAACAGGAGAGCTGGCTAGTTGCCGCCAACGCAAGGAGCGAGGAGCTGATGGCTGGCATCAGAGAGATGCAGAGCCGGCTGCCGCACCGGTGGGCGGTAAAGATGGAGGAGCTCCAGCTGACGGAGCTCGAGGAGATGACTGACGCCCTAGAAGACCTGGCAGTGAGGGTGAGCCAGGTGATTTCGGGGAGGCAAGCCCAACTAGGTGGGCCGCCGGACCAGCGCTCGTCGACCGGCTTCCCCGCTCCTCCGCCCAACCTCCGACACCAAGCTGTGCTGTCTGCCGGCTTAGGCCGAGAAGCGTCATGCAACCCTACGGGTTCCTCGAACGCCGCCGCTGTCTCCGCCGGTATCATGTCCCCGTTCCAGGCAAAAGCCTAAGGGACCTCGATCGACACGCCTATCCCTGGTCCTTGGTTGGGTACTGTTGAATGAAGATGATTTCATGGCCGCCACTGGCCTGATGTTATATCCCTCTTGCCGGACAGCCACCCACCAACTTATGTGGGCACGGCCGCTCCGAGGATGGGAGCGCCTCCGCCAACTAGTATCTTCCTCGTCCTTGGAGCCCATTGTTGCCGCCTCGACGCAATGGCGAGGGCGCATCGCGTGGTCTAGCCACTATTTTCTTTCTGACTTGCTCCAAACATGTCCGTGAGCGTGATCCTCCTCCGCCCCCCGGGAATACGTTACAGCGAACAGAAGAGTTTGTAGCTCGGTTGAGGTCGATCGGAGCGTCAAATCATCTTAATGTCGAGTCTGGTTACATTTGCCTACCAAAATGGAATGGAACTAGCTCAAGCAATATTGGGCAGGTGAGCCGTTTGACTTCTGAAGTTCCCCAATGGGCAGTTGAGTAAAATTATCAAAATATATGTATGCAAAGAACAGGTAGTCAGTTGGTTAAATCGAGAGCTGATTTATTATGTTACTCCACTTTCGGATTTCATACCTAGAAATGCTTTACTCGGTGAACTCCAAGACCAGGGTTGCACGCCCATCCCACCTCCCAGAACATCCTAATCCATACGCAGTGATGGACTTTCCCTCAGTGCGTCCTTCAATCCAACTTCTCCGATGTTTAGCTACACAATAGAAACCCCGCTCGATACTTCATCGGCCAAAAATATTCAATGAACAATATGAAAGATCCGAAACGTTGACCGAGGTTTTCTCACTGGTCAAACATCAAAAGTCGTGAAACAGCAGCTCTATCATCTCCCTAATTTTATATGTTCTTATAAGATAAAGTGTAAGTGAATTTTAATAGAGTTGTTCATGATATCCATATTATATGATGTCTTTGGCTTACCAATGTTTTTATATCTTATTAGGATAATGATGTTCACATTCAAGTAAGCATGGATGCTTGAGTTATCCATGGGAAAGAGGAATTCAAAAGGTTATGCACATAGAGTTTGTTGTTATTGTAGGATGTTGCATTGATTATAATTGTGCAAACTTCTTACCTCATTCTCTCAACAGATTAAAAAAAATTAGAATAGATGCAATCCAAAAAAAATATACGTGGGATAGAATATGATATCATAACTAACCAAATAATCACCATTGTAAAAAAATATTTGAAATATTTTTAAATATTTTATAAAAATTAATAGCATGTATTTTATGTGAAGTACATCCCCTGACACATAGCCTTAATAATATGATTCTCTCCTTAGGAACGCATCTAATCAATACAACTTCTTACCTCATTCCTTTAAGCAATGAGTCATTCGTGGCTCTGGGTCAATCAAATTGTTGGATTTCAAGCAGTTCCATTCATCGAAGTACCATGTATGAGGCAGATCAATGAGGCTAAATTTAAGACTGCTATGGAGAGTGCGAAACCAAAACAAGACAGTGATGATGATATAGTAACTGATACCCTTGTATGGAGATGGGCGTAGACTTGAAGAATCATTTTTAAACCTTCTATATTTTATGTGCGCAATGATCGTGCCTCGTATTATTCATGTTACTGAGAACGGTTAACATGAGCTCTTCTGGTGCGTCTTCTAAGCTCAGGCTTATGAGGGTGCCGCAGCCAAGAGGTCAAAGAAAACAGCCTCTAAAGATCGTGTCTTGCATATGTTGACGGTGGAAGTTAGGTGTGAAAAACTGTATTCCTTTCATGGGAGGTTTCATTCTTCTTTTGTGGCTTTTTTCCATTTTGAGTTCTTTATGTATATTATTGTGTGGTGCCATTGGCTAAAACTTTCAAAAGAATTACTATTTGGATTTTGCAGCAGGTTGAGTTGTCTAGGTGGCTGGAGCTAAAAGAGTCTATCTTCTGTGTCAGAACTATGAACCTAGTTGATTTTAAACAGTCCCATGATAGACTATTTGGTGTGCCTTGGCCAAAAATCTAGTAAGGCTATGATAGTGATGAAGCAATATAATTGCTATCGAGGACTAAGCAAATGGCAGTGCAATCAGTTATCTAGCTCTTAAGACCAGAATGATATTTGGATTTGAGGAAGATTAGTGGAAACCCAAGGAGATGGGATCACTTCGAAATAGAACGTAGAAAAGGACAATTAGCTGCATAGCCTCTGATTTAGGAACTCAAATCATGTCTGTGTACTCATTTCCCCTCTGAGCTATACTAGACAATCATAGGTTCAATTTTTTTACTCTATGTTAAAAAATGATATTAATATATTTCTTGTCATTAAGAATAGAATATATACGTTAATTGACATTGTTACAATCTTACTATCACTAGGTTATGATTCAGCACGTTCAAATTTATGGTAGTGACTACTTTGCCATTTTGATGAGAAGTACAATTGAGATAATTTTATAATATTTATGCCAAGATATACGAAGAAGAGTTTTATATCTTCATGCATTGTTATCATATGATGTTGAGTTTCATGAAAAGCTGCATGAAAAAAAGACGTTCTGTTATATATTTCAAAATAAGGTTGAATAGTTCTTTTATTTTTAAAAGATTATTTGTCTATCAAACCAATAATAGGATATATCTAGCCTCATAAAAGAGAATTAATTTTTTGAGCTATTTTAAATATTTTTTTACACTATTTAGATGGCTTCGGACAAGCTTTATTTTTGTCTTGATAGCCATTAAAAGTCAACTTGTAGATTTCATATTTTTGCAATTTAAGATATATCTAGATTTTGGACGTGTGTATACTGCCGCCAATCCTATCATTAAATTGAACATGATGCTTTTCGAGGTCATTGTGTCAAATTGGGAAATTTAACAATGAATAAGGGAAGAAGAAAAGATATGCAAGATCTGCGGCTGCAAGCAACTACTCCATATCTAACTGTGTAAATGCTACCTTGCTGGTTCGCCCGTTCTTCTACTCCCATCGGTGAATCTTCCGTGTCATTAGAATGACCTTTTTTTCCTTACTTTAAGCTACGCTTTTTGTAGTGATCTTGCTAAAAATTAGGTCAATTGCTATTTCACATTTTTTTTCAAATTGAGATTTATGATGACCTTTTTACTAACAATATTTTATACTTATACAGTTTGAGCATGACAGTTCAAGAGCGTAGATGGTTCTATATTACTGTCAATATTTGCTTGTTTTTAGCTCTGATTTTAAAGACATTTCGTGAAGATTTGTAGCAATAGAGTGAAAGACGGGAAGAGAAGATATAGAGGAAGTAAGAGTGAGAGAGAGAAAAAGATAGAGAAAGAGAGAAAAGGGAGAGGGAGAGAAAAAAATTAAGATAGATAGAATGATAGAGAGAGAGAGAGTAGACCCTGTCGGATCCCGTTAAAGCCTGAACTGCCCGCAAAGAGAGTCCGGGAGGTTTGAGTTGTGGGCCCTGACCATGACAATCGTGAATCGTTGGGTCGGCCAGCTGGGTTTTCCTTCCACTGAATGGACAACTGTCAAAAGAAAATCCATTAAAGAGATGTGCCCTAAATCCTAATACATTGAAGAAGGAATCGTCTGCCTTTTCTGACACCCTTCCCGATAGGGAGAACGGTGCGGCCGCAGTTAAAGGTCTCTCTTTCCTTAAGAGTCTTCGGAAGATAAAAGAATGGATTCGGTGTTTTCTTTCAAGGAGTTTCCCTTTCGGTAAGATATTAGAGATACGATGCACCTGTCGACGTGGGGCATATCCTTCATGCGTCCCAGCGCAGCGCCACTCTCAGTCCTATAAATAGTCCGACGACGGTAGGCTACGTTCAAGCCGACTGAGTACTTGCATTTGCCAACCTAAGTGTGTCAACCCTGCCGTTGCCATGGGCATAGGCCCCAGGAGAGTGCACGTAGCGAGGAACCTGGGAGCGCTCCTTGTCAGGTCAGCTTCTCGAAGAGACGGCAGGGCCTGTTCGAGAAGGTGCGCGAGCTCTACCCCCTTTCGCGGCACGGAGTCGTCGGTCCTCGTTCATTCGCCAAGGGACAGACTCTTCTCCCTCAGGGAAACCGACGTCGAAACCGTGGTGGACCGCTTCCCCGATTTCGTCGACCGACAGGCCCCGACGCAGGAGGTAAAGCAGGGTGGGGGGGATCGGGGAGGCACCGCCATGGTGGCAGATGGCGCGCGGAGGTGCCAGCGGAGCAGGGGGCAGTTGCGACAGGATGGTGAAAGGAGGATCGTCGTGGAGGAGATGTATCACAAACACTCCTTAGGATCCATGGCCATCGCCTCTGCAAGCATCGTTTGCATGGATTATTTCCTGCCAACAACCTTCGCTGGACGACTCACGGGGACAATTCACGGCAGGATGGTCGGAGGATCGCGTGAGGGAGCTGTATCACGTACACACCTGCGGGAGCCTCGGCAAGCGTCACTTTCATGAATTATCTCCGGCCAACGGCTGTCTCTGGACAATTCACGAGAACGGGATCTCTTCGTCGGCGGGGGCCACTTGTTCCGCCAGATGTCGTCCATGGAACCATCGTGCACAATCTTCCGGCGACTTAGAGACACGGAGACTGGGATCTCTTCCGGATACCAGCCTCCTGTACTTTGCAATTCCTTGAGTGGTTCGGGGCCGCCCAATATATATTGAATACGGAGCCCGTCTCCACACCCTGGTGTGTCCTCTCTATAGAAATGATCCGCATCTGAAATCTTTCATCTCATTCTGTTCCTAGACAGGCTAACTTCATCAGAGGTCACACAGATGTAACCATGGATTATGAGTATTTATTGTTTAATTATATTAAAGACCCTTGTTACAATCCTAGATGTTTTCAGTCCTGCAATAAGCATTTATCTTTTAACCTTAAAAAATAGTTCTCGAAAATGTATCTATTTCTTTATTCTCTTTCCTGAAGGGCAGAAAATGGCCTTCGAGAACAACTTTCCTCGGCTTGCTCTTAGTCTGGTTCATC
Source organism: Spirodela polyrhiza (assembly GCA_024713555.1). Lineage (NCBI taxonomy): Eukaryota > Viridiplantae > Streptophyta > Magnoliopsida > Alismatales > Araceae > Spirodela > Spirodela polyrhiza. The sequence continues at coordinate 6,760,293 of CM046531.1, read as the reverse complement.
TATGGTGTGTGCATATCTTGCAAATCAAAAGATTATTGTCCCAAATCAAATATTCCTCATGCTTGAAGATTTAACGCGATGTATGTTTGCCTATAAAGGACATGTAGAGGTCTTGAATGAGATGCTAAAGTTGGATAAAGGGGAGCATTGCTACTGAGGTTGGTCAAAAAAGAAATGTGGAGACGGGTAAGGAGCTGCAAACTATTTTCATCATCTAGTGTCCAATGAATTGACATGCTAAGTATTGTGGTTTATGCTAGCCAAAAATGTTGCATTTGCAAAGTCAAATCATATTGTAATAGGCTTGAACTACAAATCGTGTCTTTAATATCTTGCCTGATTTGCGGCCATCCCTTTCTATAAAGTATTAAGGCTAGACATCTTCATTCTTACCCATTTAAGCATATCATTAAGTAAATACTATTTACATACAATGATTTGAGATTTGAAGCACGAAATTAAAATAGTTAAATATTTTGGAATAATTCTAAATGGTCTTTCCAACTATTTTCTGGAAAATTAATTTATATAGCTGAAATTTTAAATCATATTCTATCCATTTTCAAAATCATATATTATATGTATGACAACATTAAAAGATATTTGAGCGGACTTGAAATTTTTTCAAGCATGATGTTTTATCCGTTTCCTATCCATGGAAAGAAAATTTGTGATGTAGGATACAGCTCCAAAAAATGAGATAGGCTCAAAGTTTGTGACCTTGGTGGCCTGAGAAAATAAACATGTGGACTACAACCCTTTAACAACTGAAAAAAACCTCCCATACAATATACAGCCAAATAGGCTCAATCATGTGAATAAGGTGTTAGAATTTTAGGGTAAGAATATAATTTTTTATTTGAATAGTTTTTATAAATTGAACTAATTTTCAATGGAAAATGTAATATATTTCGTCCGAGTTAAAGGCTTGATTCATGGGGGGAGGGATCATGAATGTTATCATTTTAGTTCCATTTATGTGATACATGTATTTCTGTGGAACAAGCGTGGTCAAAAATCAATTTTGGGGGATTCAAGGATTGAGAAACTTTGTGCCTTCTAGATTTAAGTTATGATTTCTGATCTTCAGCAACTTCCAATTTAATGTCTGTTGGATTCAAGACTGTTTTTTCTCTTCCACAACTTTTGCTGTGTCAATCTATAAAATGAGCTGCTACTGTAGAAGTGATATAGCGTCCTAATTCTAGGTCTTTAGAAAGTGGTAAGATGATGAAAGCTTGAGAAACAGAGAATGGGTATGAATGGAACAATAAAATTTGGATAGAGTAGGAAAAGAGGTAACTAATACCAAATTCTTGTGACATTATATGGGTGTATTCATTTTAGCATCTCTTCTTGACTTTTTTTAAAGGTCACGGATGTAATCAAGGACTGCCCATCTAAGAGATTTTGAAAGGTCACAGATGCATTGGGTTTTTATAATGTTGGCACTAAAAATATATCTTTGAGGGTGAAGGGGACTTAATGAAACAAGGCTATCTGGGCCACAGCCTTTCAAGTATTGTGAAAAGTTGTTGGGGTAGCTTGAAACCCTGGTGAGATGTGGAATCAAACCTGTACAAAATATTTCATAATTACGGTTAGTGTAATAAAGGTTGAAGTTATGGTTATTTTTCATACTAATAGTGTATTTGGAAATGATACTCCAAATTTATGATATTATATTATTAATTCATTTTCTATTACACGAATTTGGTTGTTGAACATCAAAACTACACTTTGGTGGGCATTATATTCTAAGTTTCCAAAAAATATCAAGCTTTATTAGTTGGAATGATAAATATATTTTATTTTATTTATGAATCACAAAAAATTAATATATATTTTTATATTTTAAATACATTCATTTGAACTCATCAAGTGAGTTCTATTATAATTTAACGCAATCAAATACAGTATAGTGGTGTTTTTTTAATTACATGCATTTTACCCCTTATTTCAGCTAATTAGGGCATTTAGACTCTTTTTGAGAATTTTAATGCTATAGACTCCCAATAAGTTACATCTCAAGTATAATGGATTTTATTGGGTCACAAGCTTGTTCAACTAGGCCCTCAATTAAAGGAGAATATTGCTGCCTACTACATCCCCATATCCTGATACCTTAGAGAGCAAGCTATACTTTTCCTTTTTGGATCTCCTTCTGCTCAAGATAGTTCTATGGATGAAGAGGGCATTTTTGTGGAAGTTTAAAAACTAAGAGAAGTTCACTCAGGGGGAAAATGATCTATATTAATTTTAAGATGAATCTTTTTTTGTGGATGCAAGCTGCTCTCACATGTTGGCCATTCATTGAAAAAATCTGACATAGGAGCATGCTTTAAAAAACGACACATAATATATGGAACTTGATTTTTTATCATTTTACAAGATCAACGGATGTTTTGTTGTAAACCTCAGGTAGATTTGAAATAATGAAAAACTATCGTAGCCATTACAAGTGACCATTGGATAACCCAATATACTGGTCATAAAACGGCCATTTCATCCCCCCACCAAGTTGACAAAAGGGAGGGAGAAAAATTGAAATTCTAAATGTAGTTTGTTACCCCAAGGAGTAAAGGCAAGAGTTCTTTCTTGGTCATGTACTACATGCTCTTCTCTTTATACTTTATTTTCAATTTACTGATTAGGAGTTTTAATTGGTAGTGTCAAAATTAAAGGTTTAGTTTATGGATATCACAAAACTTAAAATATCAACTCTCAAAGATCAATAAATTATGTAAAACATACTGGTTACACTGTTAATTATCATATAGATTTTGGAATATTTTATCAATTTTAGAATCAAATGTTTTTAATATGTAAGACTAGTATTTTTAACTCAATTATAATATTTAACTTGTGAATATTAAAATTTTTAATTTATTTTACATAGCATCTCAAATATCTTGGAGTTTCACAATTTCAATAACCTACTACAGATCATGAAAATATTATATTTTCAAATAATTCAAGGATAAAATTTAATCAAAAAATTAAATAAATATTAAATATGAACTAATATTTTCTTTCCTTATATTTTAGATGGTGATGTGAAAACTAATTTTCTAACTTCCCATTGGTAGTGGCCGTTGTAAATGAGAATTCAACATTGCAAATTTCATTTTCTAACACATGTAGGTTAGTAGTGATAATTAAATTTCCACATCAAAGGAAAACGAGGAAAGCCAAAACAACAATCTTCACCCAGAAAATTTCCACATGATCTTAAAAGGAATTTACTGCTCAAAAAATCAAAGAAATCCGTCCTAATATTCAACACATGCAATATAGTATTGATAATTATCAAAAGTTTGATGTGCAGCAGCAAAAGGATTGCAGTCTTCTGAACCATGAAAACTCTAAATGTACAAGTGACATGGCAGTGGTATAAAAAATGTAATGGCTTATAAATTTACCAGGCCCTCAAATTAAGTCAAATGGGTCGTTTTTACTATTTGAAGAAATTTCAGATGTGTCATATTAAAATTTAGCTGTAGGTTGATGATATATTCACTGTTGGAGTTGACATGTAGAAAATTGACTAGTCAGATTATCTCACGAAAGGTACATTTCAAAACTAATTTACAGGTCTAACATGGGAAGTGCAGGTATTCTCAGCATACCTTTAGCAAATCGCTTTAAGATTTGAAAAATGGATCACCTATGACAGTAAATGAGGGACAAGACATAGGGGCGCTTCAATTTCTTGTAGTCCTACATAAGCTATGACTTGTATGAACACAAATATAGTTCATGTAGTTGGAGTTATGAGCATATAAGTCCAAACACAAGAAGTTAACGTTGAACAGTTGTCCAATATATTCCCCATTATTTGAGAGACACCTCCAAGCATGTCTATCTAAGAAAAATAATTTGAAGTTGTAAACTTTGTGGATGTAGATTTGGGTAGTGATCTTCATATGAGGAGAATCACAACCAGATTTTCTACACTTTGAGTGGTACTGAAGAGAACTAGATTTTTTCAATTATAGAGGATTATTGATCTATCCTTGGCTAAAGAAGGTTATATTGCGAATGTGAGGCAAGTAAGGAAGTGCTATAGCTAAAAAAATTGGATGATCTCTTGATAATGAACGTGATATTTACATATAATAGAATTAGATGTTTTAGTCTAGCTGTCATATTCATGTATCCTTAGTTTATTTGAGGATAGAATATTGATGCATGAAAGGACCAATTGATTGAAGAATCTAGTAGGCATATTGATAAATGCAGTTGCCAGAAAATACCATTAGTATTTAAAGTTAGATGATTGGAGACACTCCCTATGTTCAAGAATACCTTTTTCTTTCCTTGAAAATCAAACTCAAAGTGGCGGATTTTTGAAGTTTACGAAGAATTGATCTACTGGACCTTCATTGACTGAAGGGCTTGCCAGTAAGCATGTGCCATGTCTGTGATAAGATGGCAGGAAGCCATTGCCTTTATTAGGCTGGATGCGAGTGCGTGGTGTGAGCACTGTGTGGTACCTGTTGAGGGCTGTGAGATGATTCTCCATTCCTGGCAGAAGAAGATCCTTCTGTGACCATGGACGTGCGAGGATTCTCTTAACCACACTGAATCTGGTAGGTTCCTCTGTTCTCACCTCTCTCATTCTTTATCTCTCGTAGTGTCGTTGCATCAGTCTTCTACCGTACAAGAAGGGGAACAGGGATGTTTGTCATCCGTAGCATGTTCGGAAAAGCGTTGAATTAAAAGAAACTACCGGATTTAATCTAAGCATAATTACCCTCATATAACAATGATAAGTGACCACATAGGTTGTACATATAAGTTAAAAAAATATTTAGTCAGCAAAATATGTATACAGTGAAAAGGATATCCAGAGATAACTTGTCAGAGAAAAATTCCAGTATGAAAAAAGGATATTCAGGTATGTAATGACTGTGGAAAAGCGAAGACGAGCCTCGATGCCAGTACTGAGCTACCAATACCAATCATATTAGCTACCAAATATATGCATACAACAAAATTTATAGTTGTGAATAAAGCTTCTAGTCCTGTACACTAGAAAGACGTGGATTGACTTCAAAAAGACTATATGCACTCTATAATACCAACCATAATGGGGCATATCAGCTGAGACGCCCCTACAAGTACTCTCCAATCTCATGATGTATATGACAATACATCCCTAGTGTTGTATTATCAGTTATGACTGATATTAGGATGCTAAGAAACTATCAGTAATGACAAGTAATGACACTTTGAGACGGGCCCGAAAGATCAAATTTTACCGGCCACAAAGCTTCAGAATTTGCTCACCTCAAACCTTGTGATCTTCATGAACTACAGAATCTGATTAAAATATTTTCGAACATTTTTTGATATATCTCCTCATGGTTTCTCTGTTTCTCTCCTATACACAGTCTGCGGTTCCAAGAACGTCTTACCTGATCAAAAGGCATTCATAAAAGAAACCCAACAGAGAGCTGCATGGTAAGTCAGTGTAGTGCGTCAATCACTATATGCTTTATTTTCCTCCCCTTAAAAAATTTGCAGCTAGATTCATCCTATTTTGTTCCTCGCTAGCATATGCATGTCATTGAAGTTCCATCCGAAATAAACTAAAAACACCCGAAGGATTATCAATCCCTTAAATAAATTTGCATCAAACTCAATATTAATAATACCATTTAATATATCTCTATTGATAAACCCACAGAAATTTGGTGCGTGCAATATGAGACTAATTCGGTTCATTACAATGGTTAGCGTCGTTGAAATGTAAGATTTTAGTGAGTTTTCATATATTATTGGGGATATTCTGATTTCCATTCATCTCATTTTCATTAAACCGATAACTGAAATGGAGCAATGGACTTTCGGTCCTTGGCCAAATTTCTCTCTTCTTGAATGATTTGATTTGCATTTGAAGTTGATGTAGGTAAACTTCTACATCTTCCCAGAGGATTTCTTCCTCGCGCGCAAGACCTTGGATTTTTATTTCGTTAACATTCTGGCCTAATTATTCTTGTTCGTTTTTACCAGAAATCTTTCATTTATTGATTTTAAGGTATACATCATTTTGATTTTTCTAAGAATGATGTAAATATTTTTAATGCCTAATTTTGCTTTCCAAAAATAACAAAAAGTTGTTCTACTCTAGTGGTAATTGCTTTTTACGTATGCCATGCCTTAAAAGTACCAATATAGTCAAGTTGATGAAGATTGATTATTCATGTGTGAAAGTTATGTTATGAGTAACCATAGCTTGGGGTTGTTCTGGAGAGATAGACAAGAAGAGAGAGAGAGAGAGAGAGAGAGAGAGAGAGAGAGGATTCTGAAGGGGCTAATCAAAGCCTGAACCATCCCACAAAGGCGACCTGGAAGATATCCTTTTAACACACGAAAGCTAGGGATGGATCGGATGGGGGTTTTATCTTATCCTCCAAATTGACAACTGTGGGCGTAAAACCCATCAATTAAATGTGATAATAAATCTACATAGTGAATTCCAACCCATATGAAGAATTTTTTTTGGAAAAAATTTGTTTCTATTTCGAATGAAACGCTTTGAACGGCGTCGATAAAGATGCTAACAAAGTTAATGTTTTCCTTTCCTGTGATTCGCGTGAGATACACGATACATGGATTCGGTGATTCCTTTTAAAACCATTCCCCTTGCGGTGAGATAATAGAGATACGCTATAACTCGCCCACGTGACCCCCATCACTATTCCATTTCTTCAGTGCCCCTCTCAATCCTTCTATAAATGATCTTCCAACGTTGTGAAGCTTCCAAACCCACAGAAGCTCCCCCATTTGCCCCTCTAAGTGTCTCGCCCTTGTCGGCGCCATGGCCAGAGCCCCCCGGAGAGAGCACGTATCGAGGATCACCCTGAGGGCCCCCGGCAGGTCAGCATCTCTAAGAGGAGACGGGGCCTGTTCAGGAAGGCATGCGAGCTCTCCGCGCTTTGTGACGCAGAATCGGCGGTCCTCGTTATGTCCCCCGGCAGCAAGGTTTTCTCCCTCGGCGACCCGGACGTAAACACCGTCGTGGACAGGTTCCTCGACTACGCCACTCGACAGGTCCCAGCGCCTGAGGCGGGGCATCACGGGTGGAAGCGGGGCGGCGCCGCCATGGTCTCAGGCGCCGAGCGGGGACGCCTGCAACCCGGGGGTCGCATACGGCATCATGGCCGGAGGATCCTCATTGAGGAACTGTATCGCCTGCACGCAAAGCGGGAGAGCTGGCTAGTTGCCGCCAACGCAAGGAGCGAGGAGCTGATGGCTGGCATCAGGGAGATGCAGAACCAGCTGCCGCACCGGTGGGCGGCAAAGGTGGAGGAGCTCGAGCTGACGGAGCTCGAGGAGATGACTGACGCCCTAGAAGACCTGGCAGTGAGGGTGAGCCAGGTGATCTCGGGGAGGCAAGCCCAAGAAGGTGGGCCGCCGGACCAGCGCTCGTCGACCGGATTCCCCCTCCTCCGTCTAACCTCCGACACCAAGCTGTGCTGTCTGCTGGCTTAGGCCGAGAGGCGTCATGGAACCCTGCGGGTTCCTCGAACGACGCCGCTGTCTCCGCCGGTATCATGTCCCCGTCCTGGGCAAAGGCCTAAGGGACCTCGACGGACATGCCTATCACGGGTCCTTGGTTGGGTACCGTTGAATGAAGATGATTTCATGCCTCCCCCCTGGAGTGATGTTATATCCCTCTTGCCGGACAGCCACCCACCAACTTATGTGGGCACGGCCGCTCCGAGGATGAGAGCGCTTCGAGGGCGCATCGCGTGGTCTAGCCACTATTTTCTTTCTGACTTGCT
>CM046531.1:6680000-6747500 GCA_024713555.1 Spirodela polyrhiza | reverse complement strand
GTTTTAAGAACCAAGTTATATAAATGATTATGCGGAAGTCAAGCCTATTCACATAGAAAACTCTCCTGGTGAAAAGTTATAGATGTGTACCCCGTTGATCTCCGCACTGGCTTTTCCATATTGCTTGCGAGCATTCTCCAGCACAACACCGGGTAATCCTAGCCTTTCAGCTATGTTAATCGCATTCGAACGGCCTGCAAGGTGAAAATCATATATCATCTCTTCCACAAAATGTTATAATAAGATGGAAATGGATGTGAAATGATAGCTTGATCCTGCAGTGATTATGTTCAATAAAAAAAAACAAGAATTGTCAGATGTGTTGGACAAGGATTTTTTATTGTAATCTGAAAATTGTTGTCTTGTCCTCTTTAGTTTGCTATCAAGCCCATATTTTCATAAAAAAATAAGAGTATTTCACAGTGATGAAACCATAGCTCAAATTCACATCTTTCTCTCAAGTGAAAACTAAGTCATGGGCTGACCGAACTGAGAAGAAAATTCAAAACCAAGAGCGTTCATACCCTGCAGATAATATATTACTGAAATATGGCGAAGGCGTTCAGAGTTCAATCTCTCTCTCTCTCTCTCTCTCTCTCTCTCTCTCTCTCTCTCTCTCTCTCTCTCTCTCTCTCTCTCTCTCTCTTCTTTTTTTCTTTTTTTTTCAGCTCACTTTCTTTTATTGCTCTGAAATTGGAAAAAACATTTCAAGGAATGAGAAAGCAAACCTGGTACACCCCACAGTATCTTATAGGTTGGCTTCAAGTTGACTTCATCGAATTCCACACAAGCATTCTCAAATGACTTGTTACTGCAAAAGATCATTTCATAGAACTTGAATACATTGATGCACGAAATCCCTACGCTGACCACTATCCCTCTGCATAATGACTATAACAAGTATGATCTAGTTCTACAATCATCTATGGTCAACTATGGTTACATTATATGAATCCAAACATCAAAAATATGGCAAGTAAAAGAAATGTCAAGGGATGAGAAACTCCATTAATCAAAACAAGCAAGAAGCTGAAATATATTTCTTACTATTTTTAGAAACTGCCCTAAGGTTTACTGGCATGTCTAAGCTCTATGTTTAAGTATATAAATAAGACATTGTGCCGATGAAAACCTAAGAAGGAAAAAAAAGGGAAAAAATCTTTCCGAGTTTCTTCAAGGTTCGTGTCTCATTTCAAATGCAATGTTGAAGCTCAACTTCTTTTGACATATTGGGACTCAGCTCTAAGACTTATCAATCCTCGAACGTGCATACACCTTATGCATCAAAGCTTCATTTGAGATTCTTAAAAAGAATGAATGCACTTAGTTTTCTGTCTAACTTCAATGGATATTTTATATTTTTCTTTTCCTGATTCTCTTTCGTAAATATTGAATGAAATCTGATTGCTGAAGTGAAGATTTGATTACTACCTTGGGTAAGCTAACTTCTAATGAGTGGTAACCAAGTCGAAATCCAATGTGGGCATGTGAGGAGTACGCCTATGATTGGTCGACTCAATCTAAAATCTCATGTCATTTGACTGATTCCCAATCTCGTTGACTGTCGTTGTTTATGATTCACATGAAAAATATTCATCCTGTAATTACATTAAAACCGGTTTTCATGAATTAAATCACAGTATGTGGAGTCATATGCATGAGGCTTCAAAAAGAAATTGTAAAACAAAACCAAAGCGAATAACATAAATGAACAAAAAATTTATATGATGTTCTGCTTGTACGACCAGAGTCTGTATTTTAGTAGTTCTAATGGATATATGCCTAAAAATAGTGAATCTTATTAAGTAAACGTAAACTTTTTACATATTTACAAGCATACATACTGCATTTTTTGAATGAATATACCATGATTTAGTGGCATCTATCTTTAATAAATATGAAGTCAACATGGTAGAACACTGGTACGGGAGGATAACACGCATGGCTGATCTCAATTTCTTTAAAGGTTTGCACTGACAGCAGGCAGGCAACAGCCATACATGGTCAACAGCAGCCTTCCGCGTCACCAGTCAAAGCCTCCATACTCTTCGGCGTCTAAGGGGCGTCCACAAATTGCTCAAATTTTATGTTGTAAGCTTACTCTCTGCGACTCTTGCACCTCATCTCAACTTGCATTGATTGTGTTCGCGTTCCTCTCTCTTCCACTTTTCTTTGGTGGCCTGTGCTCAAAGTCCCACCCATATTGCATGACTAGCAGTTAACTCTGCACTCAGCGCTGCACCCACATTGCATCATTAGCCATTAAGGCAGCACTCAACGTTGCAGCCATGTTCTCCCATGGTTGATGATCTGCAGCACCACACCTCCATACATTACTCCCAAGACTGCAAGTCTAACCCCTCAGCGCATGCTGTACTGCGTTTCATTCACACACCCTCCATCTTGAATGCATACATCAGAACACTTTTTAGCATATATTGATGAGTAATTCTCTGTCCTTGCTCGGTTGATTTATATTTGAAGCAGTATTATTGAAAAGTTGGTGAGATGGCATTCATGAGTTATCCACCCAATGAGGCAAAAACAGTTTGAGGCACCAAAATAGTTCAGCGGTTTTTGGATAAAACAAAAAATAATTAGATAAAAATCTCACACAGATGAGTATATTAAACACAAGTCTGTTAAATCACAAAACTAGCAATTTGCAGCAAAAAAAAAGATCTATAGAAGGAATTAGAGATATCAGTGCTGAATACCTGTACTTAAGAGTCTTAAGCTCTCCATGATGAGTCGTTGCAATCGTCAACAGAGCACCCATCTCAGAAAATGATTCTAAAAGAGACATCCCTAAGGCCGCTCCTTCTAGGGGATTAGTACCTGCACCAACCTGGCATAGTCACGGACACACCTGTAAGCTCTGATGGCATGTTTCCCTTATTTTTTATAAATAAAACAGTCATAAAATTATCATAATTCGTCTTCATAAGGGTGTCTGCCAAATTAATATTTCCGAAACGGTGAGCCAATATGGAGATCGAATTTATCAGAAGGTAATTATTTCAAAGAAGAACTAGGTTATCTTACTTTCAGACAGAACATATAATCCCCTAGAAAACATTAACGTTGAATACGTCAACAAGAATAAAAAATTTCGTTCAAAAGAGGACGTCTCAAGTACGTCCTTCAGCCATGATAGAAAATAAACTAGGCTTGACAAAATTCTGAAAATAAGAAGATTCTGGACTGCAGGAGCACGAGGATCAGAGATCATCTTTCTATAATGATGAAAGCGCAAGTTAATAGATATATATATGATTCATTGTATATTTGGTTCAGACTTACCATTCGTTCAGAATGTGGCATCAGACCAAATGGCTCATGTGATCAGTCCTTAGCAAAAAATAGAATTCCCAGACTATCTGTAGGATACCCCTAAATGCAATTAAGATGTGTAGGAATAGTGGGAAGCAGAGATACGACGGTACTGTTATGATTAAATAGAGGAATCAACTCTTGGGAGATGCTTGACTCAGTTGCGAGTTAGGATCTGTGCCTGATGGTAGTGCAATTAACCATACAACTAGAAAGATTAAAAATTTCCTCATAGTTATATAATTATACATAGATTGGATAGAAAAATCTGCATAGATCTGGTGAGATCATGACTTGAAGAACACACTCACAGAAGCTCAACATTAGGAACAACAAAGAGGCACCGGAAACAAGGTAAGAAATACAAACAATGAGAATGATTATTTAACGTTCCTTTATGATTTTGGAAGACAGATCGTAAAAATTTTACCAATTAGAAGAAATGCCAGGGGTACTTCTCCCGTTTTTGTGTTATTTATTCCTCTTCTTAGCACACTATTTTTCTTTTATTAACACCCAGACTGACTCTTGTGAGAGGGGTGCATAAGTCTCTTTGTTCCCCAAGGCAAAATATTTATCTATAAGCAAAGAAAATCGGCCAGCGATGGAAACTAGGCAGAAAACACAGAAAAGGAAGGCCTCTAGGCCGCCATGACCCATGTTTCTTTCACACGGTCACTCAATCACAAGCTTCATTTCATAAATCAGGGGATAAACTGGGATCTGCGGCCATATTTTCCAAGGAATTGACAAAAAAAAACATAGGATAAATTCTATCTGAGCCGAAAATTGAAAAACAGAGAAATTTCTGAAAGAAAATTATTTGGATGCTCTACATTTCTACTCTGGAAACTATGGACATACCCAAAATGATCTACAAAAAGTGATCATTATTAAAGTGTGCTATTCCTCATGTTAATGATTGAGCCCAAAATTTTTTTCCTGTTTATGCTTCATTCAAGGAATTCAACTGATACAACCAAAATTCCGTCAGAAAAAGAATATTGTGCATACCTCATCTAGAAGAACCAGTGATTGCTTGGTAGACTGGGACCGGATTCCCTATATATGCACATAAATAGACAACATGGAAAAAAGATCAAAATTCGAAGAGCGAAAAAATATTTTAATCACAAATGCATTTCGTTAACCAAGGTATCAAACTAAATCCAAAGATACTGCCAATGGCAACAATGATTATTATATCTTCCCGGAGACACCAATTACATTGCAAATGAAATTCACTCATTTAAAACCTACTGTGATAATATTCATAATTAAAATTTTACCCATTAACACATCGGCAACATGAATGCTGAAAAGGAAAGCATCAATATTTACTTTTTAAAGATGTGATTTAACCGAGGAAGGGGAATTTCTTTGCCATGCAGGCATTAAATTAATCTTGGGTCGAAACTGTCAACACTATAACAAAAAAATTCAGTTAAAAAGAAAAATCAGAACGTTATTCATAAAACAGGAATACCGAGCTCCAACCCTCCCTGCAGACATAGCACCAACGTAAAATCCTTGTACTACTCAATAGAGAGGACCTCCCCAAGTGCCAGTGTTCTCTCTAATCATGCAATCAGGTACATTTGAACTCTTGATTATCAAAGATGAATTTGAAACAGAATTGAACTTCCAATTATACAGATACAAAGAATACAAGATGCCACATATCATAGTGAAGACTATTGCTATCATAAAGAATCGAGTTGAACCATTTTTATTCTCAGATATATTTTTCTATTCGCCTGATAATAAAATAAACAAAAACCATTTTCAATTTTAGATCGTAATCTAAACTTCCAGCGATAGATTCATTATGCAGAATGAAAAGCAGTTAACATTCCCCATGATATGTAAATGCAAAATACAGTATGCTGTCAGGAATATTTAGGGTAGCAAACGCAAGCTCATGGAAAGTGATGAGAAGTTACACTGATCTGCTTCAAGTGTCCAGAAAATGTAGATAAAGATTGAGCCAACGATTGTTCATCACCAATATCGGCAAATACACCATCAAACCATGGTATTTCAGCAGGCTCAGAAGCAAGAACATAAAGTCCTGAAACAAAAAACCCAATCCATAAAACATGATAAAATTCTCCAATATCTACCAACTTAACTTGAGACAGGTTATGATGCATGATATCCGCGTGATAATGAGCCAAGTTCAAATTTTAACATTAAATGCACTGAACGAAAATATTACCAGGCGTTATATTTCAATGAAAAATTTAGTTGTAACCAGTGAATCCAAATATGTCAATATCATTTCTCACAACGAATTGAACTCTAAGAGCATGGTAGATCTAACTGAATAGCAAATCAGTCAAGCCCAATCTGTAGCATTATTTCAAGTGTCTTAAGAGAAGTATAAATCAAAAAAATTGTTCCACTGAGCAAAGGATAGTATACAACTGACGAAGTGAACAAAATCATGATAAAAGTGGCATTCATCGCCTTGCAGTTGATAAACAGATTTCTCCAAACTGTAGGTCGTGATATCTTTTTAAAAGAAATAGAAACAATGGATCAGCATTCAAGTGACATATTCAGTCAAACTCTGGAGCTCAGTGAGCAGAGTAAAATGAACTGGTTATTTGGATGAGTCAGATGTGATGGTAGAAGCAGCATTGGCGACTATAGAAACCATCAATAAAGATGGTACTGTACAAGCAAACACCGTCCAATGAAGAGTTAGATAATACAAAAGAACTGTCCACAACAACTGTTTCACATGGATGAAAGATAAAACTGGATAAGATACAGCAAGGAAAATTTCGGATTCTCATCCAGGATAAGCAAGGACACATGATGAACTATCTGATAGCTGTATTTAAGCTGGATAATTGCTGATATAATCTAAAGTTACAATGGAGACGTATCCCAAATTGGGAGGGACTATGGCAACGATGATGAAGCGAGATGATGCAAGAATTTTCAGAACTCATACAGTGAACCCAAACATGATGAACTTGATTCCTCTTCCAACAGAGCTCACACTCCTAGCCAAACAGCACATGGAACCTTAAGAAAAGTGACAGACAGCAGGAATTTTCAATAATGCAAGACATGCAAAGGAAAGCCAAACCTGATTTTGCCATCATTGACGCCAAGCCAATTGTCTTTAGTCCAATGGTTTTGCCCCCTGTGTTGGGACCCGTTATAACCAGCACATTTGTTTTCCTGGATACAAGAAAATCAACCGGCACAGGGTGGCGTTCCTCGATTTCGGCAACCTTTAATTCATATACGCATTATGGAGGGATAATCGATATCAGAAAGTTACAGATAATATGATACACGAAGAAAAACACCAACAAGAATATTCCTTTGACTCCTACCCTAAGTTTCAAAGTTGCCAGGTGCAATTCACCATCGCCTTTTAACAACGTACTATTCCCCTGTAGTCTTGCCCTTCTCATTTCCTACAGGAACCGATCAAAGCAAACGCATGAGAGCAAACCAGAATTTTCTTGAAGACAAGACAAAAAAATTAGTGAAACAGAAAATATATGTTTCCTCGAAGAGAGATCATCATGCTTTGCTGCCATATCATGTTCTTGATAAATGAAGAAATTTAGAGGGGATTTATAGTTTAGCTTACAGAAGTAGCATTAGTGACATCCTTTCTAGCTTGTTGCAAGTTATCGTGATGTTTTTTAACCAGAAGCGGATGATAAGCCTTCCTCAGATACAACTTCCTGCTGTTCTGGTTAGAGCTGCCGGGCATTTCCACTGAAAGATTGTCAGCATTTCTACTGTCCGTGAGCTCATTCCCCGTAGATGATAACACAGGAAAGGTTCCTCCAAAGGCAAGACCATACTTTGCTCTGGCAAATACCTAGGTTTCACAACCAAAGCTCTGGTAAAAAATTCATAAAGAGCAAGAGAAAACACTCAAAAAGAAAAATTTGAAAGTCTCTTTCAGAATCTTTCAAAAAAACTACAATAGCCACTTTAAGCAGAACACTTAAACTATTCAAAAGGAAATAATACGGATTGAATAACCAGAGATAAAGGTTGTTGTTCCACGAAATATCTACCCAATAAGGCAGTCCTGTCACTACAGTTAGGATACACGGTAATACAAATTAAGTGAAATATTAAACGAAATTATTTAAATATTGGGATGTGCACACAGACTCTGAGCAATCAATAAAAAAGATAAATATTATATGGCGTACGTTCCTTGAGGATCAAATATACAAGCAATGAATCCACCAAGTAGGTTCAAAGATAATGATGGCACAAAGGACCAAGGTAGTATCATGCAGGTCCTTTTTTGTCATTAGCTTGGAGCCTAAAAACATTGCTGTTCCAGAATTCCTCAAGCCACTTGTTCCGTATAACTTGGTTAGATAAAAGAGGACGTAAAAGGAATGTCTCATGGCTTGAAAGGGAGAGGTTTAAGAAGAATGGCAGGAAAAGACAGATGTCTCCTCGAAGCAAACAAAGGCCTGTTATATCTAATGATAAGGGAAGCAGAAAGGGAATCCATTCCCCTCATTGCCAATGATGATTTGCTAGAAAAGACAGAAATAGAACTATTGGGCAAGATGGATTCAGTTGCAAGAAAAGAGGAAAAGAAGCCGACTTTTACGACAAATGAAAAAGATAATCTTGCAACCAGACTCCTACGCGAGAGGAATAGGGGTGAAATTCCCTATCAGTAAAATGGAGATATACTACTCAGAGAACAGTGATCTGAGCGTAACTCCAAGAGTCTGGAGGATCAAACATATCACGTGCTCGGCTCTGGCCCAGCAGTGGTGGAAATTTTATGATCCTCATATTCTCAATATTAGTTCGTGCTTACCTCAGATTGCTCAAGTTATCTCAATCTACTGAAAAATTGAATTCGCCTTGTGTAAGATGCTTTTACTTTGATGATGCTACTAGCAAACCTTTGACTGTCTGACTTTAATTTAAAGCTGAAAGCTGAGTCAGCCTTATAACTCTTCTTGACAAAGTCATCAATTTATCATCTCTTAAATACCAAAATTTGAACTTGCTAAACAGTACGGATATAATAGAATAATCAAGAAGAGCAAGATACTCTCATATACGTGGAAATCATATTTCGCAGCGTATCATCCAAAGAAAGAGGTCAGACAAAATGGCACTTACCACGTCCAGTTGTACAATTGTATCCAACAGAGTTTGTATCCCATCGAGCTCAGCCACCATCTGCAAAGTTAAAAGAAAAATGTAAACAACAAACAGATAAAGGTCCTTGAAAAAAAGTGAGGACCAACCTGCCACAAATGGAAAGTAGTTGAAAAAAACACACCTTATCAGTTAATTTTGAAAGTACAGCTTCCTCAGCTCTAACAACGAGTGACTTCATCTGTTGTAGTTCGTCATTCAGGGGAACAGCAGATAGTGGCTCAATGAAGCTTTCTACACCAGGACCACTTGAGGGGTTCCAATACAACAGAGAGAGATAAATTTTAAGTTCTAATTAATAAAAGGAACTCTGATTATATTATCACAGTAATCTCATCATATGCATGCTGCAGGGTTCATTTCTTGCCCAACAAAAGAAAGCAAATAACCATATAATTCTGAATAGCTCAAGTAGTTCAGCACCTACACTACAAATTTGGACACAACAGATTGGAGCAAAATGATGTCACTTCCACATGTTTCTACATAATCTGCTAAAGGGATTTTTAAGTATATACTCAATAAAAAGTCCTAACCCGCAAAAGGTTTGGACGCCATAGCATAAAAGTCATCATTAACAGTGAGAGGATCAAAGGAAAACGTGTCCAAATCAATTCCACGCTCATTAACATGGAATAATGGCCTGGTAAACAATCAGATCCAAGATCAGCCAATTCAAAGTACATTAGGAGAGGGAAAAGAGAAAATCAACAAAAACAGTGGAAAATTCAAAAAAAGAGGGTGGAAAAAAACAAAGAGACAAAGCAAAGGATGGGAGAGAGAAAATTGATTGGAAAGGAGAATATTGGAAGGGAAGAATGAAAGAAGCAATAGAAAAGCAGAGTAGGAGTTGAGGGGAAGAAGGAGAAGAGAAAGAATGAATAAGGAAAAAGCAAAGATCAGTGACGACTAACATTTCCTCATCTAGGTTCATCACTGACAACTTTTAACAGTTGATTTTTATACAGAAATGTTTGTCTTAACCATCCCTGAAAACTTGCTGATGTGAAAGCAATCATAATCAATGCGATATATCTTATAGAATAGTGTGTCGGCATATGAATCCAGTCCAAATTCAGTGGGATCCATTTTTTAATCCACCACGAGGATCCCATTAGGGTTGTTTCCTTGAAGCCTATTTTAAGAAGAGAGAGAGGTGGCGCACAAAGAAAAGAAAAAGGCGCGTGTTATCCCCGAGAGGAAACTAAGAGAAAAGAATTTATATACATATAAATGCTTTGAGAGAGAGAGGACGGGATAGGGAGAAATGGGTTTTCCCCTGTTCGAATTACACTGTTCTTCGATCCTTTTAAGGCATCAGACTCAGGATTCGATTTTCTCAATAGTACTGAAATTCCCAACCTTTGGTCCGAATTAACTCCGTATTTTCTTTGAAGTTGAGTTTCTCAGATTTCAAGTCTTGATATAATCGGTTCTCGTATCTTCTACTTCATTTTAGTGGACTTTTCCCTGGTTGTCTTTTGGTTTCTCGCCATCCGGGTTAAAAGAGTTTTCGACATCAAAATTGTCCTTCTGTTTTGTTTGCATAAAACACACCGATTACAACTGCATTACAGCACCTGCATTAGTCATCTGGAAGTAGAATTTCATTTACATCCTCCTCAACATAAGCAAACCCTAGAGTATCTCATCTTTCCCAAATTAAAATGTGCGGTCATACTAATATATACATACAGATGTGTTCCCAGATTAGCATTTTGAAAGTTAAGATTGTCAACTTTCTAATCAGCATTTCATTCCCAGAATAAGTGAAAATTGACTTTGACAAACATAAAGAAGTTTTTTTCGAAGAAAGACAACTGAAAATAAATATTCCACTTAAAGTAATGATCAAGTTAGACCCTTGTAGACATATTTTGCCAATATGAATACATCTAACAGAATTTATTCAAGATTCTTTTTACTGTGGGATGTAACTATGGATGAATCATCTTGTCTTTAGAAGAAAATAAAAAATAAAAAACTTATTTTGTATTGATCTAAGTTTCTTTGAGTTTACTTTACATTCAGACATTGATCCCGGCATTATCCATTGTTACATCTCTCAATAAAAAATTAACATAGAAAATTAGCAGAAAAAATAAATCACTGAATGTCTCAAAAACCAAGGTTGTCACTTAATAAGACAGAATTATTTAGGTATAGCTCCTTAAAAGCCAGTCAATTTTGGGATGTCCTTTCTCCTTTTACTCGGCACTCTAGCTTCCTAAAAACTTCTCCAAAATTAAGAATTAGTCGCAGTTAAGGGTAAATGATTCAACCACGGTTAAATGTTGCTTTTTAATCAATTTTGATTAGACTAACTCACCCTTCCAACAGAAAGCCTAATCCATGTGACCCGTTTTCTTCCTACTAATACTACTCACCCCTCGTCTCTAACCACCCCCCCCCAAACCCCCCAAGTGGCCACAGATTTGGCTTCTCCCTCTCCGTTCGTCCTCTCTCCTTGAATGGTCATGACACTCCCTATGTCCTTTCCTTTGAGGCCTTCTCCCCATCTATCCATCTCTCCTTGTCAAGAGGCCACATCCCTCCCACTTTCGATTAACTAGGCTATTACTGTGACTTAAAATTGTTAAGAAATAAAGGGGTATTTTTATATTTTTCATATTAGGGTTTGTCCAAATTTAAGAGACAATATGTTGTGAGGAAGAAGGTGAGGAGTTTAGAGCCGCAGTTCTTCTCCTCCGCCCTCTAGGGTGAAGGTTTCAGCCCCATTTCGTATATTCTTCCCTTGATCTATCTTGTATAAGTTGGGATATCCATCCATGCATGAAGAAGGCATTTAGCCACTACTTCTATCATCTGTTTTTCCCTAGATTTTCAGCCTTGCTTCATCAACATTCTTATCAAAAATAAGTCACTAGATCCTCTAAACAAAGTAGAACATCTTGATGAATATTCTTTCCAATTAACCAGCTATCAACTGAGAGACTAATTCCTACTTTTGAGTACTTTACAGAGATCTGAAGCTCCAAGTAAAAAGGTGAGAGACTTATCCTATGTCCAGTGATCTACAGGGACCTATACCAGAAGAACTGAAAAAGAATCCGATGGCTATTGATGCAAAATCAAAAGGTCGGGGAGAAGAAGATAAATTTTGTAGCACCCTTAATCCATCTCAAGCATCATGATTTTTTCCATGGATAACTAAAATACTACCTTCCTTGGAAACCTAGGCCACTGTTGACCAGTTTCACTCATGAACTGTTGCTATAAGATTATGCAATGATTTAATTGAGAAGCTATATTTTCCTTCATTGAACAGTTTCATAATCAGATTGTACCAGCAACTCTGTGCAATAATATATATTTTATAAAGAAATAAAGAACACACCTGGATAGTAATAAACCCTCAAATTTTGAATTCTGATCAAGTGCTGCTTTGACGCACCATCTTCCATTCACAATACTAAACTCCTAGAAAAAATACAATCGAAAGTTACATAAAATACGAGACAATGGAATCATCCATCTCACCAGGAACTTACCATAGAATAAGCTTCACCACCATTGCTCCTAATCAACCTGTCCATTAGCTGGTACAACTGAATAATAAAAAACAAGCACCTGATATCAATATTAAAATCATAATATTTTGTAAACATGAGAAACAGCCTCTACTGACAGTTTGCGTAGTTTTGAGGACAATAGAATACAAGTGCATGCCTATGGTGCATATTAGCGGAAATTTCACCTTTATTGCACTAGATGTGGCAACATCCAATGGATCAGCAAGCAACAAACCTTAAAGGATCATTGCCGTTATTTTCATTCAAGGTAAGGCAGAAAGGCTATTTTAAACAAGCATGCCCTTCTTGTAAGAGCATTGTACCATGCAATTCCTCTCTGCTACCAAGTAGACAGATCAGTGAGCACTGTCATAATTTCAAACGCTATGTCAGGAGGCTGGACATCATTAAGTCTTAGTCCTTAAGCCCCTTTTTTCAATGGACAAGTAACAAAAGGGTTGAGTTTATAGGCTATATAAAAAAGCTATGAAAGTTCCCAATATAGTCCCATCTTGACCGTTAAAACCTCCACATTAAAGCTCAGCGTGAGATGGATGACAATGTTATATCAAGCAACGCCAGTTGATTTACAGCCTTCCTCATTTAAGTGTAAGCCACAATCAACTAGCCTGCTATCTGCTGCTCCCAACAGAAGAAGAAGAGGGCAGCAATGTCAGGTTTGACAGCCGCAAAAACGAGACAATTCGCAAAGGGCACCTGTTATAGAAAATTCTATCCACCACCCATTGCAGCATGGTACACACAGTCAGATGGTGCAATATGGTTCTGGTGCAAAATGCACACATCAACTCATCAGAGGGCAGAACACATTTGATTGAAAGCTCTACAACTTTGTATATTTAATAGTGTAATCCAATAGTAGGTATAAATGCAACAATATAACAAGATAAATAAAAAGTCGTATATAGGATTGTTTATTTACTTAATCCCCCACCAGTCCAACCATGATCCAGAATCACCTTTCTCACATAACCAGGGCAGTATAAGCCCCAGGGGCAGCATGCTAGCATCAACAATGGCCAGTTGTAACAAGCACCAGAAATAGGTGGTGTCAGAAATCAGCACTTCAGGTGTCCCTTTTTTCTATTTTTCTTCCTCCATCCTCTCCCCCCTCTTTTCTTTCCTCTTCCCCCCATTTAAAAAAGGCATTCCCATATTCCTCCTACGATAGACAGTACTTTTATCATAACCTGGCTGATCTGATTAAATTGGCTTCAGGCATGACAATCTGTCTACATCAGCATACGTAAGGTTCAGTCATCATATCTTGGGTGCCCTTCTTGGCACAACAGAAGTCAGGGAAGATCGGAAATTGGATCCTGAATTCATAAAGAATGAGTTCCTCAATCTTTGAGTCCACAAGGATGGCCCCAGATGAACCTTGTTCCAAATGGATCAGAATAACGTCCCTTGAATCCACATGGATTGCTTCAATCCAGAACCAAGTATGTCTCACACAGAGAACGAAAATGGTATTTTATTGTTCCCCCCTGAAGTTACAGCATGCTGGCCCTTAAATAGGCCGAAATCAGTTATGAGTCCCCAAAAGAAGTCAATTCAGTCAAGAAAAACAAAATAAAAGCAAATTAATTACGGAACAGTTACTAGCCCTACGAATTTGATACATAACCCATGTGGCTTTGGATCTAATTGCTCGAATTTGAGCTTTGTAATAATTTTGGGCCTTCAAACCTTTCTTCCCTATGTTTTTACATTTTCAGGCCACTTGGGTTCATCTCATCTCTCTAAGTGTTGTCCTGCATCACTTTTAAATAGCAATGGACGGATCAAACATCCCCCCGCATCAACCTCAAAAAACAGAGCATCTGGTGGCAATTCCATATGAATCAGCCAATTCCAAGTTCCATGCATCATGGGCACCCTCCGGATACAACCCAGCTGGGTTTTCTTAAGGTTCCCAGGTTATAAATTTAACCACCTTTATGAAGAACTGCTCAAATTTTTACAATCTTAAATGAGTCACTTTCCTTCCTTCTGACAGGTTAAAACTTCCGTATCTAATTTTACATCAGAGGTTTAACCCAAACAACCCCCACAAAAAAATGATGCTGGACTCTCACTAGCCTGATCCCACCTTGTATAGGCCAATGCCTAAGGACTGCCACCTGTCAGACAAGGAGGAAAGCTACACTACAGGCTAGACCTCACTGGAAAAAGAGATAGTGTTGGGAAATGCACTAGACACTTTGTGGCCATGAACCACTGCCCATATCAAAAGTACAGTCTGCCCAACAGCCGGTTCAATGCTAGTCCATCAGACCAATGTTAAATAGTAGGGTCAACCATAGCTGGCATCAGGCATATTTCCTTAACATGTTCTTCGTATCTCTCGCAGGGACCCCTGACATGGGATGAGCCACTATCAAAGAAAAATCAACAAACCTAAAACTTTAGCATTGCCCACCAGGACCTGCATCACACAATCTATGCCCATCGACTGAACAGAGCATGAGGTTAAGTCCTTGACTCTACAAGAGCTTCCAACATTTGCGGAAGGACTGAAACATTCAAACTCCTCATGGATACTAATTCTTTTTTGGGGAGTGAATCCGTGAGTCATGTTAAGAGAAGGAAAGAGCCATCATAGCCACCCCCACTATAATTCATATTTGATTTCTCTCACACCAATGCATTATAAAATAGGCCTTGTCCAATATACATCTGTACTTAGTGAATGCACTACACAGTTGTCTAGGTGCAACCCAATTCGCTTGCACATTCTTCTCCTCTTTATTCTCAGCCTTAATGGATCAAAAATCTTAAGATGCGCATATGCGCAGGCCTCCACATCAAGCCCTAATAATTGAAGAGAGCATGACCTCAAAGTCATGCTTAAAGGACCATGATAATGATGTCAAGGAAAAACTAACGATATCGAAGGTTTTGGAGACACTTCTGGAGTTAATAATGTCAACTAGATAAGCCACACCATTGATCTTCTTAAGAAACCTTTTATACTCAACCTTTGACATTAACTGTTTGCCATATATTTACAGCTATCCAAATCTATATTTCTACAGATATTTGATCCATTTCCCTCGTCATTTCCTCCCAGCATTGGTACGCAGTTCCAAAATCAAAGCATACCAATCAGGCTTCAAGACAGCCACTCTCCCTTTGTCATTGGACTCTCAAACATGGAGTTGCGAGCCTTAGATACCACCAAATTTAAAGCAAGTGGTAACAGGACAACAAAGAAATTAACTAAGCAGATAAGAAACAAACAAAAGGCACCTTTTGTTTGAGTAATTAAAGAAGCTCATAAACCTTTTGTTCAAGACCCCGTACTTGATCTCGAAATCGCTTCAACTCGGAACTCTGAGATGAAACAAGGAAAAGGAATAAACAAATGATATTAAAAAAAAAGTTACTAGGACATGGAACAAGCAACACGACAACAGAAAAAAACTTAGCCCTTGATGTCTAACAGTAACTGTTAAATAAATTGATATAGATGGCAGAAATAGAAACTTTGTGATTTTATTACACTATCCAAAGCACGAGAGAATAAAACAGTCTGTAAAAGATTTGCCAACCAAGAAGATAAAGGTTGCTATAAAAATGTGTAAGATGCTAATACATTGATTGATAAAGGATATGATATATGAGAACCTCCTAAGACTATTGCTCATAATTATCTTTCGAATATCTGATTTGTTAGGCCAGGTTTACTATGTCAAATCAACTTGGAGTCGTTTTCACTCGTTAGTAACGTTATTCCTGGTGCAAGAAGTAACCAGCAAGTAGTAAAAGCCCCATAGAGTCATAGTAACTATCGTAGAATAAGCCTTGAATCATCCAATTTTCTTATGAAACAGACTCGCATCAATCGATGACAATCATTAAATTCTAAACGAGTCTATGATTTAATCTAACAGGAATTCACACACATCATCATCTAGTTAGCAGAAGAAGATGAGGAAAGAACGGATGGAACATTCGAATAAGGAAATATCATTTTAAAATCAATGTTCACACAATGCAGCTTCCCACACAGAGTATCACAATTGTGAACTAAAATCTCAACTTCTCTAGACGTCACGAATATCATAACGAGAATGAGGAAGAAGAACAAACCGCACTATCTTTCACAGATCCATCCTCATCTATCACTTGCTGTACCAACTTGATAAATGGCCGATATATATTAAGCTCCATTATCTACCCAAAACAACAGGGGAAAAATATCTTATGAGGGATAAGGCAGTGCTCACTGAGGTAACAACACAGTAAAACAGAAATTACCAGTTGTGCAATAGGCAAAAATCGATTGTAGCAATCTGGATCTTCCTTAGTCGCCGTTTTGACAGTCATTTGCAATGTGTCAGCCAATTCCAGCAGGCTGCAGATTGTCAATGCTTCCATTCCACTAATAGGGAGACCTCGGGAAGCACGACCAATAGCTGACTTCACCTTCACGAGAGAAAAAAAAAAAATTCAGTCTCATATTGGATATTATTCACGTTCATAATATAAGGCAGCCAACATAGCATCCAAAAATTGACAAAAGAATGAAACAACATTTATTGAATCCCAGTAATGGAAAAATATTCAAACTTATAAGAACAAAACGTTTTTTGATAATAGAAGCCGAGATGCAAATAAATGTGTGAACCACATCAAAACAGATTAGCTTTGACAGAGACAAGAAGAGCTCTCACACAATGTTGAGCACTCAATATCATAAATCGTGATATGCTCACATCTTTCAAAAACCTAAAGAAAGAAAAGAAATCCAAAGCATCATGCGACCAAGTGAATGGTTGCCCAATAAGTAGAAAGAAAAGGTTCACCATATCTACATATGAAAGAGGGATGTGCCATTTCATTGTTTCTACGGATCCCATATGAGATTTATAAAATGAAAAAGATCTTTTAAGAAAAAAGACAGAATATTTCAAAATGGGGGTAGATATTACCATTATCTAAACTAAACTTAGCCAGACTCACCATTAAAATTTCAAATCCTTCTTACTTCTAATATGGCACCCTCCTCTCTCAGGTTTTATGCTGAACAAAAGGCTTTAATATGATCAAAACAGGCTTCTCCATCCCCAATGTCATGAAGGAGTACAATGCACTAAGGAGAGGGTCGTTCCTTCCCATTATTACTATGTTATCAATAATGATTGAATTAAGATTGTGGAAAAATATACTTCAAGAGGATAATTGAACCATAAGACGACGCACCTTCCAATAATTATCCTCTAGGTTTTTCATTTCTAATGTTATACCCATCTGACCTAGACATCCTACTCCACCATTTTCTCATAAATATTTCTGGCATGAAACTGGTGAGCTAGCCACTTTTTTTTTTTTAACAAGAAGTTCAGGAATTGATTTCTGGAACATACCAATCCAGTATGGATCCATTCCCTGTGGATGGTTCTCCGGTAATTCTCCATTTCTTTTCAAGCAATAAAGACATTGATTCAATCTAAAGAATGAGATTAACGCCAAAATATGTATGCAATAGCTTGAATGATACAGAAAAAACCGTGCAAGAACCCAACCCAGTCACTGAGCAGAGTAAGGGTTTAAAGCAGCAGCTGCTCTGGGACCAAGGGTCTCCTCGCTTACAGAATATCCCAAGAATGCGAAATAATCTCTCCTGCGTTTCTGTGGCTAATGCAACACATCAATATTGAAAATGGGAGAAGATTTTTTTAAAAAAAAGGCAAAGTTGCGCTCAGATAACACCGTTTCTCCTCCATTCTTATTGTCGTAGGTAATAAAATGATTTGATGAAAAAATTGAACAAAAAATGGCCTTCGATAAAACATACATGCAATTACTCCTAAGATAAACTTCCAAGGAAGGATTTGGTGCATGATGCCGGAGTGGGCACAAGATGTTGAAAGTTCTGATGGCAGAGGTATTGCCACCAAGACAATATTGGACAAAATGTGAGCTTCAGCCATCCTTTGAGAGACAACCAGAGGTTCCCAGGCAACCGACTACACTGAATACATCCCCTCGAAAGAAAAAAAATTAGCCACCCTTTCTTCTATTATTTGGCTCTCGTTTGCTCACGCTTCAAGGCATGATTTCCAGCTCAAGACAATTATCAGAATCGAGAGATAGAAACAAAGGAAGAGAGCACTCACAAGAAGGACGTCGACCCCGCTGAAGTCCACCCCGCCAGCTCCATGCTTGATCATCTCCACCGCAGCAGACGTCTCGGCCAAGAGGGTCTTGCTGTCATCATAACTCAAGTCCAGTCTCCACAGCAATTCCTGGGGAAAACCAAGGAGGCGACCTCAATTCGCGGATTATGAAAGCCCCAGAAGAGAAGGAGACGGACAGAGCCGCCCACCTTGGTCGCATCCCGGCCCAGGGCGGTGCCAGCGAAGCATGCGACGGCGTCGCAAATCTTGTCCCATTCCAGAACCCGGAGGCTATCCCGGAGGACGGAGGCCCTCGAAGGTGGAGGGGGGCCGCTGCCGCCCCCAAGCAGGAGCTGCGAACTGACATGGGCGCGAACCCGGAACCCGAGACGGCGAGGTCCACGGCCAAAGGTGACGCGAACGGATGTCCACCCTGCGGCCACTGATTGAAGCATGGGGCGGGGCGAGAGCCCGCAGAAAAAATGCAGAGACCGCGGAACGAGCGACGCGAAGAGGAGGCCCCGCGCCAACGGACCAACGGTACGCTCCACCTTTTCAGCGCGGATTGGATATGCCCGTCCGCCTGCGTGTATGTGTGTGTGTGAGCGGGCGGGCGAGCGAGCTAGAGAGAGAGAGAGAGAGAGAGAGAGTACCAGCCTATAAATATATAAATCTATTAAATACTTAGCACCCTCGGGGTCTCTCTCTAGTATTTCCCCCACCCATTGAGAGAGAGGAAGCCGTCGATAATCCACCCGTCTTAGGCCTCTAGCACCTTCCCTTTTGAAACTCTACGAGCCCTCTTCAACAAAATAACCCTCCGGGCCCCCGAGGGGCTATTCTGCAAAGTTGTCTGATGGGCATCCCTGAACTAAAAGAGCCACCTTTTTCAACTAAGTTGAACGATCTCAAGAACAAATTATTACCCTTTATAGCAAATTATCTATTACGATCACAAGCCCACCTGTTCCCCTGCATGCATTTCCATTTCCATTTCCATTTCCATTTCCATTTCCATTTCCTCGTGAGACGTAGAGTGTAGAGAGAGAGAGAGAGAGAGAGAGAGAGGGCAGGGGCGCGTACACAGAGCTCTAGCTTGAAGAGCACCACAAAAGCTCAGCCCTCCGCGGAGTCCGGGCACCGCCCAGAGCATGCGCTGCTATACACGGGTTTATAGATTACAAGAGGGGCCAGTGACTGGGGCGGCGGTTGGGGGGGGCGAGCCTGCGCAGGAAGGGGAGAAAACCAAGGGTCCTCGCACTAGCTTAGGGCCTTCATTTCTTCCTGCTCCCAGAGTAGAATTGCCGTTTCTGGAAGTGGGTTCTGACTTTGCGGCGCCTATTTCCAGCCCTTGCCTGACCTTGCGGAAGAGGAGGGTTGACCGCCGGCAGCCTTTCTTGCACCTGCGGCCCCACCCACCATGTTAGAACAATGATGATCATAATCTTTTAATTAAGAAAACCAGTTCTAAAATTAGAACGGGGGAGGGGAAAGCTCTCCTTTTTTTAATCCTTTTTTTTTTCTTTTCCTGGGGAGGATTAGAGAAATACTTGGGGTCTTCAGAGCGCCCATCCTTGGCTGAGCTGCTGATGATGCCGGCCCAGGCCTCTGCGGAGGTGCCTGTGACAGCCGCGCGCTCCTCGATCTGCATTCGGAGAGTTTGAGCTGGGCATTAAAAAAAAAAGGAAAAATCCCACGAGCATGACGATAAAAAGAGCTCCACCGTGATCGATCTAAAAAAAGGAAGCGAGCTCCAAGAACAGCGGAGGAATTACGTCTTCTCTGTAAGCTCCTCCGTGGGCCTGCTGGATTCGGAGCGGAGGGCGGCCATCTCTGCTGCGCTGCTGCCGCCGACCGATCCGTCTGTCTCTGCTCCCACGGAGAGGGCGCCGTCAGACATGTCGCTCACTCTCTCCTCGGAGTCGGCGGAGCCAGGGCCCGCACGGTCGCCCTCTCCGGCCTGCTTCGGAGGGCTGAATGACTCCTTGAGCTTGCCGAAATCGTTCATGGACTGCAGAGAACCGGTCTCGGAGAGCTTATCGCTGTCCCCCGAAGAGTTATCGCCGTCGGAAGCGCCGCCGTGGGGGCCTCTGCCCGGCAGCTTGCGGCCCCTGTGGGGGCCTCCGGCGAGCGATAGCTGGCCGGGGGAGGAGGACGAATGCCTCAGGGAGCTCGCAGCCTGCTTCTCAGCTCTCAGGGGCTGAGCCTTGAGATCCTTGAGCAGCTGCAGCTGCCCGATCTCCTCGTCCTTCCTAGCAATCATGTCCTTGAGGGATGCCACCTGCGAGACGGGGACGAGCTCATGAGCACAAATCTGCATGGATTGCGGCGGATGGATCGTAGTAACTCGCCGTCTCTAGATAAGTTTGACAACACGGGTAGGCAGCATTTTCCGTTTACGGTAACGTCCAGACCTGTTCCATCAGTTCTCTCACATCCTTGCCCTCTCTGCTGCTCCGCGCGGCGCCCAGCTCGACGCCGGAGACCCTCTCAGCGAACTTGAGCGTGCTGACCGTCTCGGAGAACGAGTCTGCATCTGGGTTGACCTGCACGAACATGAGGGTCTTCGCCTGCCCACCTGAGAAAGGAAACGCCACGCGAAACGAGATGAGCACGCCCAGATGGCGGCGCAGAGAGAAGAAGCAACGAGGGAGATAGATACCCAGCGAAGATTGAAGAACTTGGGTCAGCTTGCTATTTCTGTACGGCACGTGAGAGCTCTTCTGGGCCAGAGCGAAGATGACGTCCCCGAGAGCAGACAGGGACTTGTTGATGTGCTGGGCTTCTCTCAGCCGGTCCCCGGTCGCCTCAGAGCGGTCGACCCTCTCGCTCCCGGCGAGATCCACCAGATGAAGAGTGCCGCGCAGGGAAGCCCCGGTCTCCAGGTCCAGTCCGCGGACATGGACGGAGAGGACACTGCAGTCGAGAACAGCAAGCGGGCGGGGGAAGAACAGCTGAAAATGGCATGAAATCGCAGAACGGCTCCCATGCAATAAATAGTAGGATTCGTGGAACGGGACCTGTGAGACCGGCTGCTTCTTTCATTCAGAGCGGTGGCGCCCACGGCTCTGTTTGCCAGGCCGAGCTGCATCAACCCGAGGACATCCGAGGTCGACTTGACCGGATGCATGCTCGCGTCGGGGACAGCGAGGCCATTGGGCTGGGAACTGCTCCAAATCCCCAGTGTGTGCCACTTAAGGAAAATACGCTCCAAAATGAAATAGGATAAGAACAGTGATTAAATGGCCTAAAATGGAAGCAATCTCACAGCCATGACAAAAAAGTCAAAGCAGCAAATAAGAAAGTCCAACGAAATAAAGAAGGATATTTCTTCTGCATGCCATTACTCAGGAGGAGATCACGAACTTGCTCATTGTAAATCTCCACCATCTGGACGGCGATGTCATAGCTGATAGTACTTCTTCTATTCCGGGATATATGGAAGAGATCATCTAAAGCACGATAATTGACACCCCATTCCTCTTTTGACAATACATCAGGACCGCTCTGGAAAAACAAAAAAAAGAAAAAAAACAAAGCGTAGAATTACCACCAGGCAAAGATGAATGAGATTAAGTTTAACGATTAAGCAGTAGGCATTAAAAAAAGTGGAAACAGAAGTTTAGAAACTAGATGATGGCTGGGTTGGCCTGATCGTAGAACAGAACAAGAACAGGCTGAGAAGGCATCCCAGCAACTGGAGGAGAATCATTCGGACGTCCAACCCAGTTCAGATGGGTTTTTTAAGTCACAAAAGGTATAATCCGTACCATTGTATAGGTTTTCCCTGATCCAGTTTGACCATATGCAAAGATGCAAACATTGTAGCCATCAAGAACTGATCGAATCAAAGGTCTTGTGTCCAAAAATACTTCCTCTGCCAAAGTTTGAACAATTCAGAGTGATGAGCGCAAAATTTCAGCAAGGAATCTCAAAATCCAAGGTTTTCTAACCTCATACATGAAAGAACTACGTCAGGTTATTGCTTGCAAAACAAAAGAGGAAAACTTAATAAAAAAGAGACGTGATGATGGACACCTTGAGAAGCAGCAGGACCAAAAACCTTATTGAATTTGAACATCCGATGACCATCTTTCCCTTGCTTAGAAGGATTAACAACCAGCAGTTCACCATTCTCACCAATATAGTCCACAGTCGATAGCTTTTTATTCTGACCTGGAAGGAATGGTCTTATGCGACAATATACCCTTATATTACCTAGCCAAGAGATGAAAAGAAAACAGTGAGTGAAAGGTAATCATAATCAAACTTCCAGGAAGTTATCGACTGTGACCAACACCTTTTAGTTCCTGAACCTCATTGAACAACTTTCTATTTTCGTCAAGAACAGCATGATAATTCTCTGCAGCTTCTGCTAATCCTTTGAACATTGTTCCTTCCAAAAAAAAACAAGCAAATAGCATAAGAAAATCTAGATTTTCATTTTTGGCAAAGAAGAAGAAGAAGAAAAAGAAGAGTGTTCAAAATCAATCATACCCAGGCTTTTAAACTGATCATCGCATGTCCTTTGCACGATCATAACTTCATTTCTCACGGAGTTGGAAGAAACTCTCAAGCCCTATCATGCCTTTCCATTTCAGACGATGGCAAGAAACTTACATAAACAGGACAAAAAATGCAGACCTGAAGTGCTTTCTGTTGAGAGCTAAGAAAATTCCTGTAAATAAGCTCCTTTGTATTCCACCTCTCGGCTTTTGATTCAGCAACTGCCTTGATTTCTTCAGCACTCTGTCTTGATTGTTGCAGAAGGACCTCTATCTCTTTTATTCTCTCTTCCAGCTCGGCTTGAGTTTCCCTAGCTTTCATCTCTAACAGCGTATAATGTTGTTCATATGATTTATTCTTCCTTTCCATCTCCTGTTTAAGTTCGGTGACCATGAGATCACTGTTTTCCTTTTCTTTTGACAGTCTGAAGCGATCTTGCTCCTCGTGTTTCTTTCTCTCTTCAAGTTTAATCTTCTCTGTCTGAAAAGTAGGATAACTATATAAATGACGAGGAAAAATCATTTCCAGCATTACGGAGGGAATAAATCTAATAACGAAGGTAAATTAAATGCAATCATCAGTTTGTCGCTGGGGCTGTTCATCACAAACAATTCAAATAAGTAACATGCGTTATTTACAATAATATCCATAGTGAAACAATATAACGGAATTTTTCAGGCTGTCATTTAGTCACTCACTTGTATACCCTTTAGCAAAGTTATGGCATATTCACTCATCCAAGTCACCTTCAGGACTACGTTAGCACAAGGTGTGATAACTGGTACACGTCAGTAACTGGTATGAGTTGTTCTTTCCCTCATACTTCTCTAAAGTTTTGTCAGCAATATAAGATGAAAACTATCATTTGAAAAAGTTACAATGATCCAGCTGGAAATTGGATATGGATAAACTGAAGCTGACACAGCTTTGAAGGCTCGTGCTGATAGTCTACCCATCCGTAACAAATTGAAATGGCATTCAATGAACCACGGAATCAGTTCCTGCATCTGGATAACCAACAATGGGTTCCATATTACTTTGAGATTGACCAAGAATCAAACAGTCGATTCGGAGATGATGCATTGATGTGAATAAGTATTTTTAGAGTATAATGCATCAGCAAGTGATCAGAGGAGAATTAAAAAGTTTGAAGACTATCTCTGGGTTGGCCAACGCACACTAAATCTGGTTATGCTACACAGAACAAGTATTGTTCATTAGAAAACCTGGAATAAGGTCATTGCAACAGATAAGTTATCTGAGGTCTGATTTTAGGTTTGAGAAACTCTGCCGCCGAACTCTAACAGAATTTATTGACCTGCACTAGAGATTGGGCAAGTATGATGCAGAAGCAAAACTCATTTCGATGACAGAGGGAAAACAAGTTTCAGGAAAGAGACATATTGACAAGGTGCAATCCCAAGTCTCCTCTGAAATGCTATATAAAAATATTTTACCCTTTCAGAAGAAACTATTTATGAATAACACAAAGCAAAGTTAAAGCAAGCATTAAGTCATTGCTAGTTATTTTCAAAAATCAAGAATAATGAGTTGATTGATTCCCACCTGTTACGAGAGAGCAAACGTCTATTAGCAAGCAACATGATAACTGAAAGGAAAAATTCACGGCAATCTTTGCTAGAAAAGCGACCAGGGACCCAGGAGGGATAAAGACAATGAACGGGATACGGGATCCTCGTAGTAGGCTGGACCAACATGACAGTGACATAGGCACAAAGGTCTAGGGTGTCCGTGATATCTAGGCCGGAACACAGTTGGAATCCACTGATAAACTAGAAGAATAAGTGAACTAAAGAGCACAATGTTGAGGTAACTAGCCCTTATTCTCACCTTAGACATCTCAATCAGAACACATTTTCTCATTGTCATCGTTAGGCTACTTGTCATACTAGATATGTAGAAGATAAGGCCAGTCTGAAGAGAAGACCAACCCATAATGGCAGGTCGGAGAAACTTCTCAGGAATCTCCCACTACCCAAATAGATAAAGAACATTATTTTTGACATTCTCACCTTTCTTCTACTCCTTGCTTCAACTTCCGTTTATTAAAAATCACATTAACCACTAACCAGGCAAATAAATAGGAATTGCTTCTGTTGGGTCAGATACAACATCAGAAACTGTCTTTGAAGAAATCTGAATCCAAGCCTACTTTATTCTCACCACAACTCAACTCGAATACCCCAGACTTGGTGCAGAAAACAATTTAATTCATCTCCATCAAAATTAAATATGAGTCATAATAACTGCAAGCGAACATGAGAGCATTCTATTGTGGCCTTCCGTATCTAAAACACGAAGACACCTTAAACAACCCCAGAGATGATTTGCAGTACTTAAAGTATTGAACAAGATATGCATATCCCTATCAGGAAGAAACTGGTAGCCATGATATTGCCCCAAAAAGATATGAAGAAGCAAATGATTCGATTACCCAATAGAAAATTAAAGTTGAAAGACGTGCATTGACAATTTTAGTTCTAATGTATCCAAACGAATAACAGAGTGAAAGAATGCGTTCACGTTAGTTGAGAAGAAAAACAACGTATAATCAACCAAGCAATTGTCAAAGACACACTCAGAGAAGAACCTTAATTGTCTGGAGTTGGTTTGTCACCATCTGCAACAAAAGACATTTTCACGTCAAATCTCTAAAAATCATCCTAAAATGTAACGTTTAGAATAGTTTGATAATAAGGCGCATACCCGACTTTCCTCATTTGTTCCTGTTGCAAGTGTTTCCAATGCTCTAATTCTTGATTGATACTTCTCTTCACGCGCTTTAATGAGATTATTTTGCTGCAAATGGCACAAAATGTTAACGTCAAATCTTATTATTTCGGGAACAATAGATGTTCAACGACATCTTACATTTCTTATGTGCTCTGCTTGAGTTGAAATCCTTCTCTCTATCTCTTGCACAACCTTTCTTAGTAAACAAGCAACACGCTACAGGAAAAAGCATCAGAAACATGTAAAATGATGAGAGAAGAGATAGTTGTGACAACAATGTAACTATCATTCAAGACAAATAGAAAACTAGCTAAAGAGAAAATCAGCTAGCATACATGAGGTATCTCATCATTCTTCCGCTCAATGCTTTCATCAAGAATCCCATTCACAACACTCAAAAGTGATTGAGTAGGTGCATTCTGCAAGAGACAAAGCATGTCAGAGCAAGGTTTTCACATGGAGGATAACAGGGACAAAAATCAGAGCAAATGACATACATCTAATCCATTTGATTTCATCATTTCTGAAATCTTGGCAGCAGAAAGATCTGAATAGCGCCCTTGTTTCAGTTGGAAAACCTCATGAAACTTGTATCCAACATGGTGTAACAATGCAGAGGCCGATTCTACAGAAATACAAAATATGTAACTCATACTATATGTGCACACAACATTTAGAGGCATTTGCATCGATTAAATGGGCAATAATCATCATATCATATCGTACCATATCATTGCTGTAAATTGAAAGTACTTAACAAAAAAAAGTTGAAAGTACATGAATTGGAAAATTTCAAACAAAAAACCCTCAACATAGACTGTAAACCAACATTGCTATATTCTAACACCACATTGTCCCGATTCTATCACATGCAATCTCCAGTTTTTTAAAAAAGGAATGTCATGATCGAATCCAAAATTCCTTAAGCCATTCCTATGGGGATACAGAGAGCACCTATCTACAAAGTCGTAAACAAAGGTAGTAGAATTAAAGTGACAGTAAAATCTAGGTTCCCTAACGATTTATATTTTTTTTAGAACCAACTTGTCTGACGTTGACTGAGTCACTAACAAATTGCACATCTCAACAAGAATCATCTGACTAGATGCTCGAGAGGAATAGAACCATGGTTTTCTACTTTGCATCTCAAGCGAATATAATAAATTGACAAGAGATGCAAAATAAAATCCTAATATATTCGAAACCCCTCTTTACATTCACAAAGTCGATCATTAGTATCCTACTTTCTGGCATTTCACCCTCATCATCTTCTACTTGACAATAGGTTTCCTTTGGTTCAGGAGATACAAGCCAAAGAATGTTATGAAAGCGCATTTGGAGCAAATCTCTCGAGCAGTAGCTTGGTTTTTAATCACCAGAAATTAGAAAACCAGGCATCGAACTCAGATCACACTATCCACCAATGGAAACTTTGACAATGGTACTGACTCAACTAGATAAAGAATAAGCCCTTTACATTTTCTTTCACAGTGACCTAAACTTCATCTACTGTCCTGAGCACCAATGATCCAGATTAGCTAAAGGCAAGATATAAGTGGCGATGAGTATAATCAAGGGGAAAAAAGTGTACCTGACGTCACAGAGTTTCTCAAAACACCCTGAAATTTCAAATCTGAAACGTTCCTGCGCTTCCCCTCTCCTGTAGCTGGAGAATTTTGCCCATTTTGAGAAGTATCTCTTCTAGATATGTCTGTGCTCTCCATTTTATCGACTTCTAGGAATTTCCACCTCTTCCTTGACAAATACCCACCCTTAGACGGTGAGTTTGAAGAATTAATAGTATCTTCTGCAGACTCCACAAATGCCCTAAGGGACAGAAGGCAATCTACAACAGCAGATATTGATCCCTGCGCTGACGTGAAAGGAAGAAAATTATCAAAGATATTATGGTACAGAAGAAATCAAGATTGGAAATGAAAGTCTTCTGCTTGTGGTTTCAGTCATAAATAAATTGATCTGACTTATCTTCGAACGTGTACATTTGCTAACCTGGTTCAAGTCCAGTTCTTTAAATAATGGCAAACGCATTCCATCCACAACAGAAAGAAACTTTTTCACATTATCTGAACGTTTTCCAAGGTGGCCCTCCTTCCCATGTTGCCTCTGAACCAGAAGACAACAAATCGCATCAAAAAGAGGATCAAAGATATAAAGCAGAACATTCAAAATGTCTTCAAAAACTTATCAAAATCATAAACATAGCTTAAACAATGAACTAAAAAGGTATCTAAAATAGAATATTGATAGCTTATGTACAGAAACAAAAACGCATATCCTGACCTCTTCTGCAGGTGTCAGATTCAATTTATTCAAAATCCCACACAAAATAGTTCCATCAAACAAGCACACTCTGATTTCATCTTCACTAGGCTCCAAGGGTAAGTTCAAGTCAGGGAAGAGTGAATTCAACCACATAGAGACATCAGATAGCCGTTTAGCTGCAGGATGACAAGCAATAATTTGATTATTAAATAATTTCAGATCCAAAAACTATTATTGAGATGACTAGGGCAACAAGTCTAGATTTCTCGCCCTCAACAGTGAGGCATAGGTTTTCCATTATGACTTCAAGTGATCTTCAGACTGCAAAATATCAACAGAAACAAGGTGAAGGGGACACTCTGCACAGGTTTTTGCTCCTTAGGATGGCATTTAAACATGAAAACGTAAAAAAAAAAAGACTTTTATTTTCCTAGTAACAGGCAACATCTAGTAGTTGAGAACATAAGTCACTAAATGATGTTCACCTAAAAGTACCAAAGAGTTTCCTGTATTCTGTGCAATTTTTTCCGGTAGAAGAACTGTTGCGTTATCCAAGATTGAACCGCGTGGAGATATCTGGACGCTCCAGGCTTGCCCCCGTTTGCACGTTCTACCCCTACAACAAATATTCCCAGTTTGGCCAGTCTCTGCATTAACCCGCTGCTATTATCAGAAACGGCAACAACAATAATAAAATTTCACTGAAGAAACAATCACAAATGTGCATTAAAATAATCACGTTATAGTAGCGTAAATTTGACCTGTATCAAGAGCTCATCTATTTTCAACATGATCCACATACTATCTAGTACTTGATTTATTGATATTTTATTATGGAGTGAGTCAAAGGCCAACTGTTTCAGCACCGCTGATGGGAGGATGAAGCAATATTATCCTGAATCAGGGCTTTTGATATTAGCTTTCCTTTGTTGCAGTAATATCCCAGGTGCAACGATAATATGGTATATGTGCTATATGGCAGTTCACTATATGCCTATGGTTAGCTAATTGCCTGGCTCCAGGAATGGTCGCGCCCATACCCAATCGAAAATGGTATAGATCACAACCAGATAGGGGTGTAGTACAATACAGATTCACTTAACACCAACTAGATGCTCGGAACACATCATAGCAATTCATGGTACATCCTGAATGCTTTGATAATAGGATGAGAGGCAAAGATAAATAATACTATGACGACTGATTGCATAAAAAATAAAGAAAAATGTTTTCTGCCCAAAATTGTAATAAGGTTATACCAGACGAAAATAACCACAAGAAGAGAATTCACCATGAACTATATGACTTGTAACATTCATGGTAAAATGATGATAAATGAAAAGATAACCATCTCAATTTTCCCCAGTGAAGAACGAAAGATGTGTTTGGATTAGAGTTTTTGTCTAGAGAGTCTATCCAGATGTCCTCTGTAAACAAAATGTGACTTTTCTGGCAGATGAGTACAGAGGAACCGAAAAAAGATACAAAGTTACTAACATACTCTTCCAAGAACCAAACATGAGGACCGATTTCTCTGGCAAACAGAAGCTGTGATTAGCGGACGAAGAGAAACTCTCAGTAGTAGCCCAATAATGCTTCATTAACCACAAAAGTTTTTAGACTTGATAACCCGAGTAACATTTTATCAAGAGAAACACGGCATTGTCCAGATGCTCGACGTAAATTGGACACCAGTGCTTAGCCAACGCCAATTTTCTTCCTTACAACTAAAATTCATCTCACTCGAACCAATGCAGC
Organism: Spirodela polyrhiza; assembly: GCA_024713555.1. Classification (NCBI taxonomy): domain Eukaryota; kingdom Viridiplantae; phylum Streptophyta; class Magnoliopsida; order Alismatales; family Araceae; genus Spirodela; species Spirodela polyrhiza. Next base: position 6,718,006 of record CM046531.1, on the reverse strand, counting down.
ACGGGAAAAGGCCTCTTAATCCGAACATTTTCTTTACAATGCAGAATCCAATCTCAGCCCAATGCGCAAAAAAGTTGCAGAAACAGAATTCGTGGCCTCGCCACTCGTCGCCCTCCGATTTACAGATCTCGGGAAAATTTAACGAGACACACTAAATGATCGACTTAAAATGCCTCGCCCTCGGCAACTCCGCTATGAAGATAACAATGCAGAACGGATAACAGTTCCCAAAGAGGGGGGGGAGAAAAAAATTCCAAGAGCGAGAGCTCCACGAACCTTCTCAAGCGAGAACCGCGGGCGTCCAAGGCGGCGGCGAGGGGATGATCCAAGCCAAACCCCCCACCTCCCCACGCCCGCGGACCCCAATGCGACGCCCCGCAGCGAGATCTGCCGCAGAAGAGGAAAGCGGAAGAGGGCGAGGGAGCGGGAAGGAGAGCGAGTACAAGAGGGCGGTACCCACCGGGCACTGGTCCGCAAATGTGGGAGACGGTGGCGGGCGATCGGCCGGTCTCCGCCGTACCGTGGGTGGGAGGGAACGAGAAAAGAGGGGGACCGACGGCCACCCAAAAGGCGGTGGCTTCATCCCCTTCCGCCGCCCGCCTCGAGCGGGAAAGTCCCCCTCGATTTGGCGGGCGAGTCGACCCGCCCCCGAGTCACCCCCGTTCCGATTTCCCCCTCCCCGTCCCGGCCGAAGCTGAGCCAAGCGATTGACGAAAGCGGAGATTCGTCGAAACTCGAATCCCGACCAAACAGCAGCCTCCGTCCAGCCCCAAGCAGCGGATTTCAAAATCATTTTCCCGGCGAGAATGAGGAGATATGATGGGCCGGCCCATCTCCCTTTCCAGTCAGCCCATTTCTGGGCTTGTCTCCGAGCCCATTTCAAGTCAGCTGGTCAATCCCTGGCCCATTAGCTCCGATCGATTAGAGCCTCTTTCAAGGGTTTTATTTTCTCAATGGAAATTATTTTAATATAAAATTAAATTAAAAATTCTGTGTTATTTCCTTCTCCGTTTAGAGCTTTTTTTATACAAATGCCCTTTATTTATTTATTTATTTATGCCCATTTGACTTTATCTTAGAAATTCATGCGCATCAGAAAAAGTTTCAATATGAACAAGAGTGAAAAAGTCAGTCCGTTGGAGTGAGCGCCGTCCTCTGAGACCGTGCAAAACGACACGCAGGGCAAGAAGTCAGCGCGTTCCCGATTTGGATCTTAGCTTCTAGTTTTGAGAGAGACGATGTGGAGGGGGGGGGGGGCATAGTTTTGGTCAACGGGGGAGGAGATTTAATGGCGTAAGTAGACCAGACCACCTTCGATCAGCTGGCGCAGGCCGAAACCATCCCGGGGCCCACTCAAGGGCGAGTGCTCGAACCCTCTGCAGGCCCCACCGGCGGGCTTCAGCTCCGGCAGCTCCGCCACCTCCTCCACCCCCGCCGAAGGAGCCTTCTCGGACTCCGACTGTTCTCCCCCACCGGCGATCCTCCCCAGCATGGTCTCGAGGGCGCCGCCAGCGGAGGTGAAGCTAGTCGACGTCCCTTCCTCGAACAGCCCGGAGAGGTTCAGCCCGGACGACAGCGAGATGATGTCGAACGCATTGACGGGGGCGGCTGCGGCGGCCGCGCCGCCGTCGCCGGAGAAGACGACCCCGCTGGAGTCGGGCTCGGCGAACTCCTTGCACCAGGGGAGTTCCGGGAGGGCGTCGAGGGGGAGCCTGGTTTCCGGGTCTGGGTCGAGGAGCCCGGAGATTACCAGCTTGGCCGCCGGCGAGAACCAGGCGGGGAATTGGTACTGGCCGGTGCAGATCTTCCCGTACATTACGGCGAGGTTGTCGTCGTCGAAGGGGAGGCGGCCGGCGAGCATGGCGAACAGGACGACCCCGCAGGACCAGGCGTCGGCCCGCGCACCGTCGTAGCCCCTCCCCCGCACCACCTCCGGCGCGGCGTACGCCGGCGAGCCGCACGTCGTGCGAAGGAGCCCGTCGCCGCCGTGCCGCTGCTCCGCCAGGGCGGACAGGCCGAAATCGGAGACCTTTAGGTCGCCAGCTCCGTCGAGGAGGAGATTCGATAGCTTGAGATCTCGGTGGGCGACGCCCCGCGCGTGGCAGAAGCGGAGGGCGGAGACGAGCTGCCGGAAGTAGCGGCGCGCGGCAGGCTCCGGCAGGCGGCCGCGGCGGGAGACGGCGGAGAGGAGGTCGCCGCCAGCAGCGAGCTCCATGACGAGGAAGATCCTGCTGCGGGTCGCCATGACTTCGTGAAGGCGGAGGACGTTGGGATGGTGGCGGAGGGAGCTCATGGCGGAGACCTCCCGGAGGACGCGATGTTGCCTGGAGGCGGCGACGGCGGCCTTCTCAATGACCTTCACCGCCACGGGGGCACCACCGCCGGCGACGGCCTGGGCGTAGTAGACCTTGGCGAAGGTGCCCCGGCCGAGGAGATGGCCGAGCTCATACTTCCCCAGCAGGGCTCGTGGCGTCACCGCCTTCGATGACCGCACCGCATCCATCTTCCTCCGAAGACCACCGCCGGCGGCAGCCACGCGGCAGGGGCTCTTATTTACGGAGAGGATTCATGCGGGCCCAGAATCTGTTCGCGAGTCTTCAAGAAGGCGATGGAGCTCCGAAGGAGGTCTCCGGTCAGAGACGCAGTCGGTCGCAAACGGGGGCTGGGTTCGGTCAACCGACGTGGAGTAAGATGAGAAGCTTTGAATATTACACGGTCACGGCGACTAGCGCGTGCCGTCTGTGACGAAGCCACGTGGCGAAAGATGATTCGTCCAGAGAAAATGTGGGCCCCAGGATTGCGTGAATCTGACGGTCTCCTCGATGACGTCCTCGTTCCCCCGGAAGAAGCACAGGTGTCCGGCATGCAAAACGGAGACCACGACCCGTCATCGTCGCAGGAGCGAACCTCCAAAATGTCAACGATGCTGAAAGGAGACGTCGAGGATGCACACGGGGACACGGGGAGGAGGTCTGAAGGAGTGCGAGGTCTCAAGATATCACCTAGCGTTTTTGGGAGTTCATCTTGTTCACCTTGCGGTACTCTCTCTCTCTCTCTCTCTCTCTCTCTCTCTCTCTCTCTCTCTCTCTCTCTCTCTCTCTCTCTCTCTCTCTCTCTCTCTCTCTCTCTCTCTCTCTCTCTCTCTCTCTCTCTCTCTCTCTCTCTCTCTCTCTCTCTCTCTCTCCCTCCCTCTCCCTCTCTCTCTCTTAACAATATTCTCTCTCTCATTGTCCCTTCTACAAACATCCTCTCTAGGGCTCTCAATCGACTACATGGGAGCTAGAAAACTAACACAGCATGACAAGGCATGGGTCCGTGTCGTGCATGCACCCATGCTGACTTCATAGCACGCATAATGGCATGAAAATATTAATTAAAAAATCAAGGAAACATGGGGTCATGCAGAGACTAGGTGTTGCTCATTTTTCACTCATCTCCTCTATGCCCCAAGTCTTGGAGCCTCTTCTCCTCTACTTTTCTTCTCTCTTGGCTCACCTCTCCATCATGCCTCAACCTCTGATGGCTATCTCTTTCGAAAAATCACTTGGCTCTACACATGGCTCACCTCCAAGCCATACCTTAACCTTCACTAGCTATCTTCTTCAAGGAATTAGTTGGCTCTACTTGTTGCTCAACCTTTGTTAGCTATTTTATCTTTGCATATTGTTTCACTCTAATCATTCCTCTCCATCCTCAATTTCCATAACTTTTTCAACGCACAATAGTCATTATAATTGACTAAGAGGTAATTATCAGCTCCAATGCTCTATCAACCTTTCTAATATGTCAATTTATTTCATTCTTTTGTCCATCTAATTATATTTATTTTAATGTGAATTTATATAAATTGTAACCAAACATAGATATTTTTTCTTGAAGATCAAGAGCATGAAATAGAGATATATTTGATGTTAGAAATAACAATCAATATTATTTTTCTTTTTTCACAATGATGATTATATACAAATAAAGAAATATCATTAACAGATTAGTGTGAATCCTTAAATTTAATCAAATCAAATCTAGCAAGCATGGAGTTTAGAAATAGAGTACATAAGGCAAATGATGACAAATATGACATAAAAGTTACCTTTTTATCTCCCTTGCTTCACCATTATGGAATATGATAGTCATTATACTATTGTTAAAATTTTAAACCTTCACATCCTTTTTTTTCACTAAATAGGTGACAAGTGAGGTGGGAAAGAGTCTCAGCCCAACAACAACCCATGATGAAAGAAAAATATTAAAAAGATCAAAGACAAAGGAGTACCTTGAAAAGATAGATGATGGCAATTTCATTTGCAGACTTTACAAGGAAGTAAGAAATCCACATCATGTCATTATTCTAAGGGAGAAAGGTGGTTGAACTTTAGCTCAATGGAGGCATTTAAGGAAGTTCCATGGAACTACTTTTAATAAGATTCTAGGTAAATGAAAGCAAAAATATATGTAAGATATGTTTCAAAAGTCAAAGCCGAGTAAGTTGAAATAAAAAATGAGCTTGTACAATTTATCATTCACACATATTGTCTTTTCACACTGATGGAGACTTTGGCCCTTAAGAGATTGTTATCATACTTAGGCAATGTGATGTTGAGGTTCCTTTTGCAAATACACTACAAGATTCTTTTGTGAAGATGTATTATGATTGTCAAAATATGTTAAAAAATATGCTAAAGAGGGTTAAAAAGGTTTCTTTGACAATCAATGCATAGACTATTGACAATTAAATTCCTATTTTAGAATGACAATCCACTTAATTGACAAAGAGTGGACAATGTGCAAGTATGTTTTGGCTATCGAAGAGCTTGTCAGATTGCACACAAAGGATAAAATGGCTAATATTTTATTCATGGTGCTCAACGACTTTCACCACATGGGCAAAGTAAGTAATTTTCTATCCAATGGTTATTTAGCTTTAAAATATTTTTTGGTTAAATTTAATTTTTCTTTGTAAGTTTATGTGATAACTATTGATAATGCAAGTAACAACAAAATAATGATAAAAAATTTATCTTATTTGATAAAGAACTATAATATGAATTTCAATGTGGAGCATCACATGCCTTGTGTTGCCTATGTGCTTAATCTCACCATTCAAAATGGACTAAAGTAGTTAAATATTGAACTAGCATCATCAGAGGAAGAGGTTGCCAATGAAATCCTCAATGGTTCTGAAGATTTAGGTACACCCTCTTGTGTTGCACCTTTAGGCAAATTGTTAATTCGTCTATGTAAATTAATCACAACTATCAAGATGTCACTGCAGAAGATAAAGCAATATCAAAATATGTGTTAGGATCGTTGTGTGCCCAACAACAACAAACTCAAGGTAGACTACCTCACGAGGTAGAACTCAACATTTAAAATGTTATTATCAGCCATTGCAAAAAAGTTGGTGTATTTAAAATAATTTCTTTTATTGGGTCAACGCATTGCTCGTTGACCCGAGGCACGGCCCAGTCGTCCCGTGTGCCGTGCTGCGAAAAAGACGGCACGAGGACCTCGGTTGTAGTAGTTCTACCAGCATTCTCTCTCTCTCTCTCTCTCTCTCTCTCTCTCTCTCTCTCTCTCTCTCTCTCTCTCTCTCTCTCTCCCTCTCTCTCTCTCCGCCTCTCTCTCTCTCTCTCTGCCTCTCTCTCTCTCTCTCCCCTCTTCCTTCGGACGGTCTTCCCTGTTGGAGGCCGCAAAGAATAAGAGGAGACGAGGCGGACGAGGGGGGGGGGGAGAGGGGCGTCCAATTAAAGAAAGCGTTAATAAGGCCAACGGTCGCGCGCTGCGCCTCCCCTCATGGCCGCAACGGTCGTCCCTCCTAAATTTAGAGAGCTTGTACACCCGTCGCCTTCCGCAGAGCTACGGAAGCTTCCCCCCGCCGTCGCCGGTACCATTATATACGGCCCCGCCGCCCGGCACGGCCTCGCTCGTCCTCTGCACCGGCCGCGCCGTCTCCTTCTTCCCCCTCTTCCTTTTCCGAGCGTCCTCCCCGCCACCGAGCAGGTGGGAGGGACGATGGGAGGCTGCGCGAGCAAGCCCAGGGCGTCGGACGGCCACCCGCCGGCCGACAACCCCAGCGCGCCGGAGCTGCTCGCCAAGTCCATCAGCATCCCCGCCGCTCCCGCGCCGGCCGAGGTAACCTCCCGAGCTCTTCCGATCCCTTCCTGAGATGAGATCTGCGGGTCGAGTGACCGGTGACGGCCGTTTCCTGCGATCACAGGAAAAAGTAGAAGCACACGGAGCAAATGCGGGAGGAGCAGAAACCAAGGAGGAGCCGCTGATCGATCTTTCGGATTCGAAACCAGAGGCCCCCCCTGCTGCCGGGGATGCCAGCCCCGGCGAGGGAGAGCCGAAGGCGGCGGAGCCTGCCGCGGCAGAGATCAGCAAGGAGCTGGAAACCCTAGATTTACAGGAGTCCAAGGAGGAGGAGGAGGCCAGGAAGGAGGATCTTCCCAAACCGGATGCGGCAGAGAAGGAAACGATCGCCGACGAAGCCACAGATAAAACAGTGGCAGTGGCAGTGGCGGTGGCAGCGGCAGCGGCAGTGGCGGCGGCAGCGCCGGTGCCGGCGGATGTGGATCTGGTCAAGAAAAATGAAGCCGATGAGGGAGATGGAATCGTCAAACCAGACGCCGATACCACGGAGAAGAGAGAGGAGATTGCCGCGGCAGCTTCTTCCAGCTCAACATAGCCAAGAACGACGATCCAATGAACAGGAAATGCCGATTCATCATCCTCCGGGCCATCATCAGCGGGCTGTCCTCCTCTCGAATCCATCGCCCCGCCGTTCGCTGTTCTGTACAATCCCACGATTCCAATCCAAATCCCCAAAAACTCCATAGCAGAAATCTAGGATCACGCTGCAGATGATTCCAGCCCGCCCCCCCCGGAGAAGCTCGAATGATGGATGGTTCATGCTGTAACGCTGCTACTGCAACCTCATCCACATCTGCACCTCGAATAAAATCCCTGCAATTCTTTCACTTGGCTTGCTCGGGGATGGATGATCCCCTCTTCGCCTTCAGCGAGTGGTTTCGATTCACTTGGATCTTCGCTTCATGAAAGGAAGATCATCATCCCCATCTCTGCACCAACAAAGAAAAAAAAAGGAAAGAAAAGAAAAGAAAGAAGTTTTCCTCCCGATAAAATCGAGATTTACATGCAAATTTGATTCCAACTAAACCGGAAACAACACGTAAATACCCTGCACGAACAGCCATGACGGGCATGGTCTACAGAAGAACAGCAAGAACATCATCGGGAAGTGGGTGCAGGAAATGAAGATCGTCCTTGGTGAAACCACATCCCCGCTCTGCAGTGAAAAAATAAATCTTCCACCCAATGAAACCGAGATAGAAAACTGGGCAGCCATGAATACCGGCAAATTTAATTCCATAAAATTATTCGGAAACAACACGTAAATTACCCAGCATGAACAGGCATGAACTCACAGAACGTCATCAGGGGGGATCATCCGGTCTTGATCTTCGTCTCCTTCACCGTCTTCTTGAACCAGGGGATCCAGACGGAAGTCGTCCTCTGGTATTCTCTGTAGGCCTCGGCCCTGGATTCCTTCTTCAGCATCCGCCGCTCGACGAGCACTGTGACGTAAGCCAGGCAGAGGCTGTTGACGGCTGCTCCAATGGAGGTCCACCCCTGCCCAACGCTTAGGGCAAAGAGGGACAGCCCCCACCACCATAGCTGTTCCCCGAAGTAGTTTGGGTGGCGGGAGCGCCCCCACAGGCCGGTGTCCAGATTTGGCACAGTGGGAGCCCCGAGCTCCTCCAGAGCCCTGTTCCTGGCCACGAAGCGGTGGAGCTGGGTGTCGGCGAAGTAGGCTATGGTGATTCCGGCGATGGAGACTGCGGCGGCGAGAGAATCCCACCCGCCCCAGGGCTTGTTGCTCGAATGGACGGCGTACATGGGGAGGCAGATGCCGAACAGGAAGATCTACGAGGGAGAGAGACGCCCACCATTCTCGATCAACGGAGAAAACTCCGCAGAAATTCTAGGCAAGAATGTGAAACCCTAAATGGAGGATTGAGATGGGGAGGGTGACCTACCTGCTGGGAGAGGTAGACGGCGAAGAAGGAGAGCCACCACCAGTTCCGGCTATACTCCTTCCTCAGGTCGTGGAATCGCCAGTCCTCCCGAGCGCCCCACTGCCATTGCTCTCTCCTGAAGTAGCTGTGGGTGAGCCTGAGGCTCCACGCCCAGGTCAGCGCCGTCACCACCGATGACCTCACGGGGTCGGCCACGGCGAGAGGGTGGGCGGCGTAGTAGTGGACGAGCATCACCGGGATCACTGTCCAGTACAGATCTATCATCTGCTCAAGAGCCCCACGGGCACGAGATTAGCATCCCTGGTGGCGGATCTGGACAGGAAATGAAGGCTGGAAGATACCCAGTGGTTGGACTGGAGCAGGCCGATGATCCAGAAGAGCACGTCGACGTTGGCGAAGAAGAGCAAATTGGCGAGGAGCAGAGGATGGCAAGCGCACCATTCCCAGAGGTCGCCCGCGGCGGCGGAGGTCGAGATGGCGGAATCGTAGCGGTGGAGGAACGTGAGGAAGAAGATGAGAGAAGGAAAGGGAACGAGGAAGGCGATGCAGGCGTTCTTCAGATTCCCCATTCTTTCGATCGGTCGATCTTCCTTCGCAGGGGATAAACCAGATGAACCAGGAATCCCACCGGATGGAAGCTTAGTGACGGAGGCGAGAGCCGACGAGTGTTGTCGGAGCGGGTGAAGGAGAGCCACCACTGACGAGATTCTGCTTCACACGGATGGCTCGCCGTCGTTCTGCTCCTATGCGGAGGCGGCGGCGGCGGCCAACCTCGATCCCCGTCGGAGCCGGCCCCTCCCTCCGGCGGCCCTCCCTCTTCCTCGTCGTCCTATGCTTCCAAGAGCCTGCAGGAGCATGGCGGCTACTACTACAGTGGACAGAGGGCCTCAGATCAGTCCCTGGCTCTACCCAATTATAATTTTAAATTTATTATAAAACATGAAAAATACGATTAACTTGCCTAATTTTTACAGGGATTTTTTATTATGGCGTTTACTTATATCACGTTAATTTAACAGATAAGTTCTATGAATTCGTGAAATTGTCGTGCATTACCTTTTCAAGGTCGTCTTTTATATTTCTATTTTATGAATAATAAATCATATTAAAATTCAGTTTTAAATTATGTTTTGAAATATTTTGCATATTAAACTGAGACTTATAAACACTTTCTTATAATAGGTTTATAATGCGTTTAAATGGATAGGTTTGACGAAATCCAAATGCTATAATGCATCCAGAATTAAAATAATTACTGTCTATGGAAGTGGAGTGAGAGGAGAGAGAGAGAAGTGGAGTGAGAGGTAAGGAGAGAGAGAAGTAGAGAGAGAGAGGGGGGGAGAGAGAGGGGGGGAGAGAGAGGTAGAGAGAGAGAGGTAGAGAGAGAGAGGGGGAGAGAGAGAGAGAGAGATGACAGGGGACGGAGGAGCAAAATCTGCAGGAGAAGAAAGGGAAAGGCAACATCTGCAGAAGAAGATCAGATTCTCGATAAACAAGTGTGTTCAACTAATTACTCCCCCCACCTCACCTCCGCAGGGTTCCGCTAAGAGGAGAGGAAGCTCCAATCTAAGCAGAAAGGATGAAAATTTCCCGAAACGCGGGGCATCTCGCCCTGAAGCCGCGGGAGGGAGCTCCTCTCCCGCTCCCACCCCCACCCCCTCCCTCTTCCTACAAGAACCCTAGAACGCCACAGCCAGCCGCCAACGGTCAGAACTTGCCGTCGGCCAGGCCCATGTCGCGGAGCTCCCAGAGCGGCTTCTTCTCCCGGGCGATGTCCTCCCTGATCCTCTGCTTGATCGGCTTCACCAGGAAGAAATACTGAAAGAGGAGGAGAGAATCCAGGTTGAGGGAGGTCGGTCGGGGAATTCTCAACAAGAAGAAGAAGAAGAGATCGGGGGCGGCGGCTCGCCCACCTGAAGAGCGAGGATGAGGGGTATGAAGAACTTCCCCCTCTGGTTCGGGTTCGGCCCGTCGATTAGCTTCTGGTCGACGACGATGGCTTTGCTCCCGTTCAGCACGATGTCGGTGATGGTCTTCACCAGGCTGGGAATCCACACTGTGCCATCCGGCAGAACCTGGGTGGTTTCCAACGACGATTTCTAAATTAAGAGCGAGAGCGAGAGAGAGAGAGAGAGAGAGAGAGAGAGAGAGAGAGAGAGAGAGAGAGAGAGAGAGAGAGAGAGAGAGAGAGAGGACACCTTCTCGCCACCCTCATTTGTGGCGCACTTCCCGGTGTTCTCCACAAGAGCTATGGGTATGGCGGAGTCCTTCAAATATACAGAAGAAAGTCTTCCAAATTAGCATCTTATGTGGAGGAGACAGCCCACAACAGAACTCCATGAAAGCTATTAAAAGAAAAATCTGATAATCTGAATTCATCAGGCTTTCTTTCCGCCTCTAATCATCCCCTGAAGGTCTTTGCATCTCGCTTAAACTTGTTTCATACTGACGCAACAAAGGGAAGGAACTTAATAGACTCAAGAATAATACTAACCTTGGTGAAGAAATTGGCTGCAGAAGCTAAATATCTACCTTAATTAGGTGAAAGCCCCTAGCAGACACCAGAATTATGAAAGGAATTTTTAGAAGCCAATTACTCTGTTCGTCAGGGAATGAGTCATTCATTGCCCCAAAAAGTCAGAGCATCACCTGAGAGACTGTTAAGGGCTGAAGCTGAGTTTTCTTTCAACCAATGGTCAATGTCTTCGTCTGCAACTAAAGCGTGTTTCATTATTCGATGTAATCAATGGTCTGACGATGAGGTAGAAGACTTCTCGTGAATTGGACTGGAGGTATAGACTCTATAGAATTATATTGATGATGACAAGGAATAGATCGATTCCCCAGGGTTAAAGACAGCTTTAATTAGATAAAACCCCCCCCCTGCAATCTCCGAATCATCAATGAAAAATTTTAAAAAATTAGTTTCTCAGTGTGTTATAAACATAGTGAGCAGACCCTGATGTGAATCAAAATTAGGTAGAAAGTTGAGTGGTGATAAAGGGTGACAGGACATACAGTAAGGCATAGAGGCGTGTTAATAGATACTAAAAAAAAATCCAGAAAAATATACTTTAAAGCCGTTTTAAAATGAGAATCCTTTCAGTGTCTTTAAAATGCCTAAATATGGTTTTCCAAGATCCTCCATAAAAGCTGCCGGATCATAGTATTTTAACTGATGGTGATGGTCTGGATTATCACGCCATCCGGCAGGCAATGAGAAAAAATAGAACCAGAGGACACAATACAGTAGGTGAGAAGGAAAAACTATGCGTCGACATTTGATTGGTGGGAAGAGAAATTAAAAAAAAATTGATCATGGCATCATAGTTTTCATCTATACCTAAATCAGATATTGAATTTATTCCTTCTGTCCCCAGCTTTGAATACACTCCTTCAGACATGAGTCACATGCTTTCCTCATTATGATTTAAAAGAAGGGGATGACAAGTACCACATAAAAAGGTGAACGATAAGAACCATGGCGGAATACAGTAGTTCATTCTTCTTCCCCATATAAACGTAAACAATGCCTGGTGCTAATATTTCTTTGACCAGGAACCCTAATTTACTTGACCATGCTTGATATCAGAGAAAATCTACGTTTACGGTTTACAGAAAATCCATCTGTTTCACTCTCTCACACCAAAATATTGAGGAGAAAGGAGCACAATGAGGATCTCTCTCCATAATATTTTATACTGAGAGAGTACTCAAATACAAAATGGCAAGACATATGACTTTTTAAACATATATTCAGGCATCTGAGTATCTAGACACCGAAGATTTAAATGCAGTGTGCTAACCCAGAAGATTGATCCTGGCCAGCTTAGACAGACTAGAGGTTGCTAGCTTACATCAGAGGGAGTTGGATTTAATTAGGCAAGATCTTAGCACCTCTGAGTAGATCCATTGCCAGGTAAGCTTTACAGACGGTCAGGCATGAGATATTCATCAACCAGAAAAATACTACAAGCCCAAAGAAATGAACTAAGATACATGATTCCAGTGATAACAAATGAATTTGAAAATAAAAAGCGAATGAACCTGGTATTCTTGTTTTCTGATCTTGGCTCCCAAGCGTATAATTTTAAGAAGGGTTTCTGACCGTCTGGTGAAAAATTCATCGTAGCTTAATCCATCTGGGGGTGAAAGGTAGGCGTGCGTGAGGACGACCAAGCCTCTCTTCCATATGGCTTTACCAAAACTGTCAGTGATAGCCTTAATAACTTGTCGATCCAAGTTATCTACTCTATATGAATCCAATCGATCAACGTAGATGAGAACATCGATGGTCTTGTTCAAAAGAAACCTGCCAGAAAATTTTGACAGAACTTGGAATGAAACCCATCCTTTGGGGAAATGTTCCAAAGGATACATTCAATCTAGAAAGTTACACCAAGAATTTCTTCTAGCAAGCTAAGTACAAATATAATAATATTGAAGTATGTCTGAAAAGCCAGCAAAAAGAGAGTCCATAAACGCTGCCCTCGGTGGTTTAGTGATTCCAGACATACCGCTTTATGATCTCAAGGGCCTGTTCATTGACATATCCGCCTTCTACAAGCCCAGGGGTGTCGATAATGTTCAAGGTGAAGCCTGCCCGAGATCGAGAGATCATCATAGGCCTAAGGCCTTCCGACTGCAAAAGTAATAAACATAGCAAGGAGTTGAAACAAAATTCGTGAATTAACTTTAATCCAAAACTTCCCTTAAAAACAGGGCACGGATGCTATTCCAACAGACCTGGAAAGCACTGACAGTGGCCACCCGCTCCCCCAAGATGGAATTCACTGTAGAAGATTTGCCGACGCCTCCTTTCCCCATCACAAGAATTGTCAATGTATTCACATTCTGTAGGTGGAAAATAAGATTAGTAAATGGGAAACCAGAAATGGTGTCGCAAAGTAAATCAACGAGAACGAGGAGAGGGAGAAAGGAGGAGTAACAGCAACCTCTTGTTTGAGCTTCCCCAGATACTCGTGAAGCTTGGTCTGTGTGGGAGCCGGGAATTGCTGGATACCGAACCACTCGCGCACAACCCCACCCGCCATGGAAGCACAAACCCCCGCCCCCTTTCCAAACAATTCACAGCATCCACAAGTATGAGAAACACAAAACTCGAGTAAAACAAAGAGTCGGAAAGCAAAAAAAAACCTAAAATCCAGACGACAAAATGGACTCCAGGAGGAAAACTACACACCAGAGTGTGCCCTAGACCTCCCGAAATCCCATGAGGAGCGGAATAGAACACGATCCCTCAGTCAAGATTACGAATGCCAGAGAAAAGTTGGCCAGGCCACCTCAGCCAAGATTACAATATGCTCACCGGAAGAGAAGGTCGCGCGCCCTTGTCTGCTGCTGCTGCTGCTTCGAAGAAGGCCGCTCAGAGTCCTCCAAGAAAACGGGGGGACGAGGAAGTCGGGGAGTAGGATGAACCTGGCGACGGGAGGGGGGCGGAAGCAGCGGGAAGCACGACGAAGCGCGGCCGCCTTATCGGTTGCCGGCTGCCTCTTTATAGTTAGCGTTCCGACGCTTCACAGAGGCTCTGTCAGTGAGTTGACTCGGACTGACTCGATCAGGATCGGTATGACTCGTCCGGCTCGGGCTGACACCGAAGGAACCGACTCAGATCGCTCCCCCTTCTATCCGTTCGGCACAACCGGCTAATCGATTACGTCATCTTGAAAATAAATTCTCACTTTTTAATAAAATGGGAAAATATAAAAATCGGCCAAACGTTTCCCGAAGGATTCCCCGATTTCTATTGGTAAAATTTCCTACGTTCTTCATAATTGACCACATGCCTATTTAAAATAATAAAATATGATAAATAGTTTTTAAATTTAATTTAAAAATTACCGAAAAATCTCTTTTGGCTGTAAAACCAAAACTTTGATCAATTAGCGGCCAAATTTATGATGCAACGGGCTTAAATTAATAAAATACCAACCAAATATTTTCTTGGCGATTATATGGATTTTAATAAATGGCACCCCTTGATAAAAAAGCACCCAGATAATCATCTTTTCCTTAATCTGGTGAGGAACACGGAGCGATACAAGACATTTTATTAGAGAGATGCCCCCCCTTCCCCCGTTCCCTTCCCCATTTGGCTCAAAATCATGGAACAAAAAAGCCGGCTGGATGAAAACTAAGTTTAATCCATTGACTCCAATCACATAAACACCAACAGGATGCCATAAACGGTTCAAGATGGGTGTTTATGGATTTAAAAAAGTCCAACAGGATGATGCCAGATTAAAGGGGAGGAGAACTGGTCTGATCCAACTCATTGGACCTTGAACAATTTGGCTCATGGGGCAGAATCATCACACACAAAAAAGACCATAAAGAAGTCAGCGCAGGAGCAACGTTCAGTTCTAAGAACTCACCAACCTCAGCTAGAAGTCAACGGTCTCGAGGGGCTTTGACTTTTTAATTGGCGAGGGGGGGGGAGGGCACCAGCCTGGAACGATGAAAGAGAGCGAAAATAGAATGTACCGAGCTGGATGAACTGCTGTGGGCGTCTCTAGCTCCCCAAAGGGGATCGTTTGGTCTGGTGGGTCTTCTTCCTGGAGGGGTTTGGAGTCTCGGGGGCTGGCGGGGGTTTCTCGGTCTGGGGCGCCTGGGGGTCCTCGGGCAAGGTAGAGTGAAGGAATTTCTTACTGGAGCCAGTCTGAGTGCAAAAGAGTTTGAGCATTTCCCTCCCCCTCATCCATTTCAGCAGCAGCTTCATGTGGGTTTTGCTGTTGAGTCCATTGATGCCGGCCTCCTGTCATCCAGTTTAAACGTGTGAGTGATTGCTTTATTTCGCTCTAAACCCATTGATTTCCCAAGATAATAATAATTTTTTTCAAGAAAAGGCATATTTTGTAATGGCAGAGTCATGAGAATGAAGCCTGGCAAGAAGGAGCTCGTCACAAGATTATTATTGTTATTATTATTTATTATATGTGAACCGGAAAACCAAAACTTATTTAGGGATTAAGTTAAATTAGCTCAAGCATTAAAAGAAAAATCTGAGGCACAGCTGCATGTGCCATCATCTGTTGTGACCTGTGCTCCCTGAGCTCCCAGAGATCCCATGTACATCAGCAACATCCTAACTAGGTGACGATGGTCCCCATGAACAGAGCCACCCATGTGGGATACTAAGTATACCACGATGATTAGGCCGAACATAACCTACAGAGACATTGGGACCATCACATCCTTGTGCATCCTGTTGAATCATTCTCCTTCTTTGCTAAACATTCCCCACCAATGCCAGCTTAATCCAATGGAGGAATGAGTCAGACGTGCATTGCGAGAAGTTGAGTTGATTCTGCAGGCTGCTGAGATTTTAAGCCCCTCGTTACTCTTGAACACCAACAGGAAATGATGAGAGAATTTGGGTGCTGTGGGAAGAACTAATGCAAGTAAAATAAGGATCTCAAGATGAAGTGTTGGCAATGAACCCCAGAGAGAACAAATACTGGCAATCTTACTAGAACTGGGAGTTTGATAAGGGACCACCAGAATCAAGAACCTAGAAAGAATGCGTAGGACAGAAGAATTTACAGACAGATGCGCTGCAGTTAAAGTTGCAATAAACACAGAATGAGATTGGAGAAAGATCATTCAAATGGTAGCTGCTCATCTGTTGACATACATTTCTCCGAATGAACTAATCAATGCTCTCATTTATAAATGGTCCTTTCAACTCCATGAGAGAGAGAGAGATAGAGAGAGAGAGAGAGCGATAGGGAGATAGAAAGAGATACAGATAGAGTGAGAGATAGAGAGATAGAGAGATAGAGAGAGAGAGAGAGAGAGAGAGAGAGAGAGAGAGAGAGAGAGAGAGAGAGAGAGAGAGAGAGAGAGAGAGAGAGAGAGAGAGAGAGAGAGAGAGAGAGAGAGAGAGAGAGAGAGAGAGAGAGGGGGAGGGAGGGAGGGAGGGAGGGAGGGAGGGAGAGAGGGAGGGAGGGAGGGAGAGGGAGAGAGAGAGAGAGAGAGCTTGTCAGAAGATTCTCGGTCATTAGCCTATGTGAACGGCTTACACCATATTATCAAGAGGAATAAGCTCGGAAGTTTATGACACACATAAGTGAACGGTTGAGAATGAGCTAAGTTGCATTTCTTGAGGACGATCTGAGTGAAAGTTTCCTTTCGGCCAGTAGAAAATCCCCATTCAATTGAAGTGAATCATTCGATCTGCTTTCAGGAAACCCTACTATTGGCTTAGCCACAATTATCCAGATATGCAATCATTTGAATGGCTTTAGGTTACCTGACCAAGTAGAACCTAACTTCAAGACAGAGCTAGATAAGCAATGAATAGGAAACAAGGATAACACATGATGAATCTATACGGTGAGTTTTCTATTGTTGAAATGAAATATTTTAAGTAATTGACATGTGATATGGCTGGTTCCTATCCAAGATTAAAGCATCGATTAGTTTTTGGACATGCTCTATTATCTAGATCGAAAACTAGTATGGATATAGCTCAAGATCTAGGAAGCACTAAACCATCACTTTCAAAATCAAAACGTGGGTATGACTTGATGGGAAAGAGTGCAATTAGAGTTATCATAAGAAACGAAGACCCTATGATTCTGAGCTTGCTACTTGAGAAATGACCCTTAGAAACTTGAATTTCATGCAAGAAATATCAGCTCCAAAATATACAAGTACCTCAGAATCGGTTGTCCATCATGGGGGCTCATCTTATTGAATCTCACAGCAAAATAGAATGATGGTCGTTCCTTTAGAGCATGAAACAATTTATTGACACAAAATTAATTTTTCGGGCTGAAGATTTAAGCTTTGGAAGGATAAAAATGTCGGTGAGAATGAAAGGTGGATGTGTAGGTGTTGTTTACAATGACCCGATCATAACGCTTACCTCTGAGGGATCGGACTGTTCTTCATCCATAAACAATAGAAGCTACCTTTATACATTTTCTCTAGTTTTTGCTCCTCCAAATAGGGTCATCCAGCATTCTCCCGTTCAGCCAAAACCATATGCGATTTTACACTAAATCGAAACTAATCAAGGACCTATCTTCAAGGGTCCCCAGATTTTGGTGACTATTGAAGGATCCATTTGGTAATCTTAGAAAGAGACAAACCTAACCCTGAAAAATGAGAGCCACAGTGAATACTAGAGTACATGGTTCATGCTATGCCGAACCAAGAATGTTTGGACTAATTCTCCAAGTTTATGAAGATACTTGACAACGGGTAAAGTATTTAGACATTCAATTTTTACAGTGGATAATTCGACAGGACGATGGTGAGGAGGCAGATTCTCTTTAAATTCATTTATCCATGTAAAGAGTAAGATTGACCAAGTCAGCCTCAGCTTCAGAGTCGGATCACCCCACCTCGAGATGCGTCGAGTAAATCAATTCTCTCAGAATCACGCTGGGAGATGGCACTCAGCTGTCTTTGAGTAACTCGATGCATCTCAATCTTGGATGACGACTCTGAAGCTGTCCCAACTCGATTCTCTCAGAACCGCGCACTTCTTTAAGAAAATAAATTGATCTGATTTTAGCACTTATTAGGGAATGAAATCATGGAAAACTGATCCAACCTATTCGAGTCACCGGAGATCCCATGAATTCGGTGCATTATATATCCCTAGACAACAGATTCTCTAGCCCGTGTAAACCAGATAAGCAGGACAAGGCTACGATCGGGAATTTGCATACCTTGGCATGGTTCCAGGTATTGGAAACGGTCAAGGGGCCGTGCTCCTTGATGATCCGGTACAGCTCGCCGGATATGGCGACGGCCTCCTCCCTCGGGACCTTGGGGTCTATCTTCTTCAGGTTCCTCTGACACTTCCTCGAGAACTGTCTCACCAGATTCAGCATTGCGGCAGCGCCTCCGGCTCCCCGACCGGCGGCGCCACTCCCGCCAGCGAGCATGCCGACCGCCGACCACCACGCGCGCGTACCCGGCGCACTCCTGGCCTCCCTCCCGCCGCCACTGCGGAGCTCCGTCTAAGATGGACAAGGGAGGCGGCAGCAAGTTCCGCCCAAAAACCCTGCATGGTTTGGGCTTAATTGATGGTCCACGTTAGTTAAAAGCGTGACAAGGAGCACGATTCCGCAGTCGAGAACCATTGGGCCACCGGTACCCGTCGTCCCATACTCATAATGGGCTTCTGAAGCCCAATATGCAGTCCTGCAGCGAGTATGGATTACTATTTAAATCAGAATATCTCGTTGAGAGTACTCATAATCATTTAAATAAATAAATAAATAAATAAATTTTTATTTATATTAAATATCATGACCATGGAGGGCCCCTAGTCGACAAAGCACTTGTTGACCAATGCAGAAGGATAACTAATTTAAATGAAAATATTTACTCGAAAGCACTCATATAATAATTTTAAATAATTTATTTGATTTATTTTTAAAAATATTTTATATTTATATTAAATCTTATGAACACAATTATGTTTATGATACCAATGGGGCCCACAAGGAAGGGCCCATAGTCAACGAAACAAGGCTTCTTGACCAAATATTTCATCGAAAGCACTCATAATCATTTAAAAAAGTAATCAGAAATATTGAAAATTATTTATATTCATATTAAATCTGATGATCATGATGATGATTATGATACCACTTGACCCCACTAGGGAAGGCCCACATTAACTACATGAAGAATGTGATTACGTGTACCTACATGAACAATGTGTGTGTGTGTGTTTGAGAGAGAGAGAGAGAGAGAGAGAGAGAGAGAGAGAGAGAGAGAGAGGGGGAGAGAGAGAGAGAGAGAGAGAGAGAGAGAGAGAGAGAGAGAGAGAGAGGGAGAGGGAGAGAGAGAGAGAGAGAGAGAGAGAGAGAGAGAGAGAGAGAGAGAGAGAGAGAGAGAGAGAGAGAGAGAGAGAGAGAGAGAGAGAGAGAGAGAGAGAGAGAGAGAGAGAGAGAGAGAGAGAGAGAGAGAGAGAGAGAGAGAGAGAGAGAGGGACGAGTGAACCCCTCCTCGATGGCCATCGAGGTAATTACAACGAAGAGGGGGAAAAGAATGAGAGATGATCGACGCAGAGACTACGTACAGAACTGTAAAATCCTAACCCTAATGGAGGAGGAGGCAGCGGAGTTCTCTGGCTATGGAGGGGCGGGAGAGTATGCCCCGGTCTTCGGACAGCGCCCGCACAACCCTAATGGGCACGACGCAGAGCTCTACGGCGGCGAGCTTCTCCTGCAGCGACGGCTCCGCCAGCAGCCCCTGAAGGAGCTGCGGCTCCACCGATTCCCCCGCCGGCGCCGGCCGCTGCTCCCCGAGCTCCTCCGGCGAGAAGCTCTCCGCCAGGTGGAGCATGCCGATCTGAGCCTGCAAGAACCTCACGTACTTGAAGGCCGTCTGGAGCATCTCCGCCGTGTTCATCCTGCCGGCGCCGGGGATGAGATGCCCCAGCTCCTGCGTCTTCTCGCTGATCCTCTTCCGCCGCTGCCTCGCAGCCGCGCTCTGCGCAGAGGGGCCTCCGCCTCCGCCAGGCATCTCGGCGGCGCCGCCCCCGAGGCACTGAAAATTCGCTGGGGCGAAGCTCTCCGGCGGAGGGAAGTCCAGCTCCTTCTCAGGGAAAGGATTGGCGGTGACGTCAGTGTAAGGACTAACGGCGGCGGTGACGGTGAGGTCAGTGTAAGGATTAACAGCGGCGGCGACGGTGGCTGCTCCGTCGGAGATGAGGCTCGGCGGAACACAGCGATCGAAACCGGGAGGAAGGTAGAATTCAGGGTGGCCGGAGGAGGGGAAGAGCAAGGAGAGGAGATCGTCGTAGACTTGGCCGTCGGGCAAGTGGGCGCCTCCATCAACCTCCGGTTCACCATCTAGGAGGCAGTCGAGGATGGACAGGTGGGCGAGCTCCGGCGAAAACGTCAGCGGCGATTCCAGGTAGCCCAACGGCGCAGACGGCGGCAGCAGCAGCTGCGGATAGTCGTCATCTTCCGTTCCTCCCCAGTCCCAGCACAGACTAGCCCCCATTATCGCGCCAAAACAACAGCCACCTGAAACGAGAAAGAAAGAGAGACATCTCAGAGAGAGAAACTGAGAGAGAGAGAGAGAGAGAGAGAGAGAGAGATGGAAGAGAGGGAGAGAGAGACAGAGAGAGACAGAAGGAGCAGTTAAGTAGATGCCTTTCGCCGCCGGAAGGGGGGAATTGGGAGGTTAGAGAGATCTCCTGCGAAAGTCGGGGTCTGTCAGACTCTCTTCTCTCTCTCTCTCTCTCTCTAGAATCCTCTCTGTTAGAGTGAGAAGGAAAGCTGAATGTCGGGGAGGAGACGGGGTTTTGAGGTCGTCGGAGGACGGAAATACAAATTAATTAATAAATATTAAAAATGGCCCCCACTTTCCCTCCCAACCGCAAGTAACGGGCCCCACTGAAACGGCTACCGCCGGGGACTTCGCGGCTGCAACCGTCGCCGCCGCTTTTCCGGCGGCCAGCATCCAATGCGGTGACGTCATAAATCGGCCAATGGATAATCCATTTAAAAGAGGGCCATCATTAGACGTCACAGGCACTGGTTGCCGCCGGCCACGTGGAAGATCGGACGGTGGAGAAAGCCAAAGGGAAAATTGAATAGGATTAATTATGCTTAAAAATGCATCTCATTTTAATTCGGCTTGGGAGAATGCCTTTTAATGGGCCCGTGATGAGTCAGTTGGGCTCTGAATGGGGAGGCCCAACGGGAGAGCGCCGGTAATGAGTCAGCGAGGTATCAGTCAAAGGCGGGAAAATTAGTTACGCACGATCCCACGTGGCGCGAAATTCTCTAACCAACAGCTCTTTAGCTTGACACGCACCCCGGGTTGACCGATAGTCGTCCATGAAACGCCCCCCCCCCCCACTCAATCCCTAAGTCCGGACCAGGTGATGCAGAATGGGGCAGAGAGAGAGAGAGAGAGAGGGAGAGAGAGAGAGAGAGGGAGAGAGAGAGAGAGAGGCAGAGAGAGAGAGAGAGAGGGGCAGAGAGAGAGAGAGAGGTAGAGAGAGAGAGAGAGAGAGGCAGAGAGAGAGAGAGAGGCAGAGAGAGAGAGAGAGAGAGAGAGAGAGAGAGAGAGAGAGAGAGAGAGAGAGAGAGAGAGAGAGGGAGAGGAGAGAGAGAGAGAGGAGGGAGGGAGGGAGGGAGGAGAGAGAGAGAGGGAGAGAGAGGGAGAGAGAGAGAGAGAGAGAGAGAGAGAGAGAGAGAGAGAGAGAGAGAGAGAGAGAGAGAGAGAGAGAGAGAGAGAGAGAGAGAGAGAGAGAGAGAGAGAGAGAGAGAGAGAGAGAGAGAGAGAGAGAGCGAGAGAGAGAGCGAGAGAGAGAGGCAGAGAGAGAGAGGAGAGAGAGAGAGAGAGAGAGAGAGAGAGAGAGAGAGAGAGAGAGAGAGAGAGAGAGAGAGAGAGAGAGAGAGAGGCAGAGAGAGAGAGAGAGAGAGAGAGAGAGAGAGAGGCAGAGAGAGAGAGGCAGAGAGAGAGAGAGAGAGAGGAGAGAGAGAGAGAGAGAGAGAGGAGAGAGAGAGAGAGAGAGAGAGAGAGAGAGAGAGAGAGAGAGAGAGAGAGAGAGAGGTTCCCCACGGCAGCTTCGGGGTCCATGGAGGTCGGAATCACTGCAGTAGCCAGGTAAAGTCTAATTGGGATTCTTTTTTCCTGATTTCGCTTTGAATCATGGAGAAATAGGGTCGATCGGAACTCCAAGAAGAATGATAATGAGGGTTTTGATGGCTGTTTCTCGTCGTCGTCGTCGTCGTCGTCGTCTTGGATGAGGGATCCATCAGCGTCGTGGCTCATGATCCGTCCCGCCGTTCTCCCTTCCATCCCATTTTTCCTCGTCCTTGCTCTTGCTCGCCTCTTGAGCCGCTGCTGCTCCGTCTTCTTCATCGGAAGTCGCTCCTCCGAAGGACTCCCCAGTCCCGTCCCCCTGGTCTCACCTGCGACCCCAACCTCGCTGATCTTGAAACAGCCGTCGTTCTCTGGGCCAGATGGATGCTGGAATACTCTCGGACGCGTTCAGAGATGAACATTGTCGACTAACTCAAGTGACTGCTGGTTCATTTTATGCCGAGTCGTGAATCGGAAGTCCCAGTTCCTTCGCGTTCTCACTTTCCCTCTTCTTCTCCACCAGGGTGCGAGAATCGGAAGTCCCAATCCTCCATTCTTATTGGATCACACGTCCAGAGTTCATCATCGAATCCGAGTTCTTAAATGCATCAATGGAGAACAGAAGAAAACAGTCCAGCGGGGAGCTCATGAAAACTGCGGAGCTCATCCACGGGTCGCATCATCATCCTTCCTGATCTCATCATGGCTTCTGTTGGTCCTCCCCCATATCACGCAGTAGAGCCCGACGACTATCAGCATCGCACCCAGCAGGCTGCGCATCAAAATCCATGCAAAATAATAATTTCCGTACCCTGAATTATTATTTTTAAGAAGGAAATTATGGGTTTTTGATTCTGCCGTCGGTCACCTCCCCAGGTGAAGTCGCTCGGCGAAGAAGATGGCGGAGAAGATTCCTAGGATGATGAGGAGCAGAGGCGTGAATGCGGCCACGAAAACGGGGCCTCTCTCGCAGACGCACCACGTTTGGAGGTAGTAGACCAGCACCGACACCACGGTTCCCTGCCACCCGGTGAGTATGGCAGGTTAGTGGCCTGGTAAGCCTGGGAGCAGCCCATTATGGAATTATTGGGTCTCTCTCTCTCTCTCTCTCTCTCTCTGTGTCGCTCTCTCTCTCTCTGTCGCTCTCTATCACCTGGCTTTAGAAAATCGGTGTTCAGCCCTGGTAATACTTACGCAGTAGATGACCGTTAGAAGCTGAAGGCCCCAGACAGGACGCCAGGAGGAGGGGTTCCTCTCGAAGATTAGGGCGACCGCTAATGATTGAATCGACGCAAAGGAACAAACCAAGGTATTCATCGTCAGCTTTGCCGGGTAGACCTCGCAGACCACCCCCTGTGCAAGGTAAAGTCAAGCGAGAGAGAGAGAGAGAGAGAGAGAGAGAGAGAGAGAGAGAGAGAGAGTGGGAGGGAGGGAGAGAGGGAGGGAGGGAGAGAGGGAGAGGGGGAGAGAGAGAGAGAGAGAGAGAGAGAGAGAGAGAGAGAGAGAGAGAGAGAGAGAGAGAGAGAGAGAGAGAGAGAGAGAGAGAGAGAGAGAGAGAGAGAGAGAGAGAGAGAGAGAGAGAGAGAGAGAGAGAGAGAGAGGGGAGAGAGATCTTCCTAACCTGGAGAACAAGCCAGGCACTGTAAGCAACGTAGCTGGCGAGAATGAGAGCGGAGCCCATGATCCAATCGTCTGCGCCATCGCTGGGCATTTGAGTCTCCATTGAAATCAGCGGCCTTCCGACGATGCTCCTGAAGAGGTACCCTTTGTAGAAGGTAAACACGAGGACCCCTCCGGCGCATAAGATCGTGCCCAGAGCCTTCAACCGCCCACTGGCATGGCCCAGACTCACCTTCTCCGTCCTGCAGAGAGCAATAGCTTCCATTGGGCGACGAACCTGTGGAATCTCCAATGAACGGCGGCGGGCTACCTGAGGAGGGCCGCGAGGAGGAAAGTGAGCGCCGGGATGGCGCTGCTCAGCGCGCCGGCGGCGGTCGGAGAGGTGCGGCGGAGTCCGGCATAGTAGACGTTCTGGTGGATCGTCGTCCCCAGTGACGAAAGGAGGAAGATCTTCGTCAGTGTCAGCCGCGTCAGACGGTGGCTCTCATTCCTGCAGGAGGAGCAAGCGCCGCCGTGAGCAATCAAACTGGTTTGCGCCTGCCGCCGGCGGGACGCTGGACGGGGGCGAACCTCTCGGCGGCGTACGCGAGGGGCCCGAGGATGAAGACGGCGATGACGTGGCGGTAGGCGGTGAGGACGAGGTAGCTGAGGCCTCTCTGTAGAGCGAGCTTGCAGAGGACGTTGGAGGCCGCGTAGGCCACTTGGCATGCCAGCATCGACAAGTACGGCGCACAGGTTCTCCCCCGACCCATCTTCTCCGGCCAGATTTCGCCGCGGCCGGCGTCGCAGCCGCGGGCTTCTTTGTGACTGGGTAGGGAACTGGTAGGAGCCCCGTATACCATTCCTACGTCAGCGGCATTTAACTCATGACGATAGAATAATGCAGCAATACTGTTCAAACAATGATGGGAAATAGAAAGACGACTCAGACCTCAATCCAAACCCGACCGACAGTCAGAACCTGACCGTCCGGGGTTAAATTAGGAAACACAGAACAAAGAGAGGAACAGTCAACGGGACCGCTTAGGAACAGTCAACGGGATCGCTCTCAGAGTGACCTCCGACTCCTTTCCTTTCTCCCCTCTCTCCTTCGTCCATGGACACGTCGTGTAAATAGGTGATGAAGTCACCGACAACTAGTCCGTCGTTTGTGCGGTTACTCAAGGCAACGAGACCGCGGAGGTCGCGTTGTGTGCCGTCGTGGAGGGAGACGTTGGCGCGGAGTGCACGTTGAACGAGACCGCTTCCTCCCGGAACCTTTCAGGAACATAGTCGGCGGGGAGATATGCGCGTGCTATTTCTGCCGTGGAGGCCATGGAGGCGGCTGTGGAGCTCACAATCATCCTCCATGAATCCCAACTTGGTGGTGGTGGGGGGAGAGGGAGAGAGAGAGAGGAGAGAGAGGGAGAGAGAGAGAGAGAGAGAGAGAGAGAGAGAGAGAGAGAGAGAGAGAGAGAGAGAGAGAGAGAGAGAGAGAGGATAGAGAGAGAGAGAGAGAGAGAGAGAGAGAGAGAGAGAGAGAGAGGGAGAGAGAGAGAGAGAGGGAGAGAGAGAGAGAGAGAGAGAGAGAGAGAGAGAGAGAGAGAGAGAGAGAGAGAGAGAGAGAGAGAGAGAGAGAGAGAGAGAGAGAGAGAGATAGAGAGAGAGAGAGAGAGAGAGAGAGAGAGAGAGAGAGAGAGAGAGAGAATGGTATCAAGCTACCTCCATTCTGTGCGCCGTGTTGCTATTCTGTGTGATCTTGCTGTCCAAAACGAATGCTTTATGTGCCATTAGCAACCTCTGATGGGCAAATCTCTGGGTTTGTGGGGAGGATCGGGGATGGCCGCCAGCACCAGGCCGGTGCCAGCGGCTCCGTCGCCGTAGGATGGCGGCGGCTGCGGCAGTTCCTTCGCTTTCTCCTTCGCCTTCCCCCACAGGAACGCGTAGATGCCCGCTATGATCAGAATCATCCCCAATATGCTGCAACCATTCAGAAATCGTTTTAGGATTTGCCTCAACATCAATTAAAGACAAAACGAGGGCAAGTGGATCATTTATGTGGCTGGATCTTGGCCTTGAGAGTCTGATTGGGAAGTTCGAACTCCCTCAGTAACCCACATGGAAGCACATATCTCCCTCTCTCAGTCAACCCAGGATTTGTGCATATTGATGGACGGACCGTGGCTGACCTTTACATTAGTTTAGGCAGGACGTCTAAATCTCATGACAACCCATATAACAGTCCATCTCTCCCCCTCTTTCTCCCCTGTCTCTCTCTTCTAGAAATGGCAGGGTTGGGCTTGACCTTTATTCTTGTAACTCTCTCTCTCTCTCTCTCTCTCTCTCTCTCTAACCTAGGATTGGTCGATACATATGCCAATCTGGGCCTGAGCTTTACGTGGGAACATGCCAATTCAGCTCTCTCTCTCTCTCTCTCCCCCTCTAGCCTAGGATTGGTCAACACATGCCAGGATGGGGGCTGACCATTATCGGGGTCGGGGGCAGGACCCATCTTCTAGGGTCTGTTTGAGGTCTGATTGGATTTCAGGCTCGTAGAAGAGGATGAGGTTTAGGGGTGGTTTTGGCGTCCTCAGACGTCCGATCATCTTATTTATAGATCAAACTTTGATCGATGGCCTAATCGATCCAAAAAACCGCGGAGAAATCGAAATTAAATTAATTTTGACTACTCTGTGAGGGAGGCGAGGAGGTAATACTGACCTTCCGAGGGTGATCTCGAGGCCCATGAAAAGGGACTCCGCAATGGTGACGAAGATGAGCGAGAGAGGAGTAAACATGGGAGGAAATGTGGGGCCTCGCTTGGAGACTGCCCACGTCACCAGCATGAATGTTGCAGCAACATTCAGCAAACCCTGTGGCAAGAAATAAGCCATCCTCTTAGGGTTTCTCTCCATACACCAATTAACTCATCTTAGCATTATCAGTGTTATCGTTACTCATTTCTTTTGGCGTGTTTGAGTCTCTAAATCACTTAAAATCCACAGGAAATGTGACAACATACTAAATTTAACAGTTCAATACATAAAAGATAATTTAAATATTTTTTTCTTAATTGAATAAGTGCGAAGGCTAAATAGAAACCAAGGTGAGTTCTTAGGATACTAACATTTTTTTTATGTAACTGAGTCAATTAATCCGACTCCAAACATGTATGATTTTGGCATAAAACTGATTTATTAAAGAGTTCAAATCATACATTTTAAGTTCATGGGATGGAAAAACAAATAATTAGATAAAACCCAGCTCATTTGATTTTTCTTATTCGAATCATAAAACTGGCTCCAAAACAAATGACTGTGTAAAGGAATAGTTCACTCTTAAAAAAATCCGTAATTTAAGTTCTTTAAATAGTAGCATAAAGCAAGATCTAGGGAATCTGTATAATTATTTGAAAATTATAAATACCAAACTTAACTCAAAGAATGTGCAATATGTGCAAAATTTCTACCCATAAAAAAGTTATTTCATAAAAATTAATGTATAATAAAGTCAAATATCATCGTATCTTACCAAATTCATTAATATAGGTCTGAGAATATATGATCCTGTAAAGAAAGTTTTTTTTTCCCATGGTTTAGAGCCTCAATGGAACTTAGACGAAATTTCCATAGAGAATTAGATCTTACCGAATAAATTACGGTAGCTAGCTGAAGTCCTGTCCTCACTACCCATTCCGATCTCTTTCTGTTCACCAACGCACCTATTACGGATGATTGTAGGCATCCTGCTACGCATGTCAAGGCCGTCCCCCAATATATGCTCGGGAAAGCTTTGACCAGCTTAACCTGCGCAAATCATAGAGGACATGAGCAGATGCGACAGCTATCATCGACCCTCTTAGTGATCTGTAGTTATTCATTGTTTATGATCCTCATCTGAGTAAATTATTGAGACATATATTACATTCTGGGAATCAGTTCTATGAGATCAATCGGCAACTGCAAGATTAGGTAAAATTAACATGCAGTGATTGTAGTGGTCATGGATGTTGATTTCTCATCAGTGGGCCAGACATTTCATGTACAATTCATCTGGGCGAATAATCGAGTATTATGACGTTTAATTATCGACAGAATTAATTGCAGAAAGGCCCAGTTAAAGAATCCACGAACAAGGTTTCCTCACGGATTTTATGTTTATCTGTACGGCGGTGGAAGACTACCCTCCATAGATCTACATGTAGAATCCCCAAAAGGAAAGACTAAATATAAAAACAACAGCGCATGGTCCAGTGGACAAGTGGAAGTGTGGGGAAGGAAAGAGTGGAGATGGTCCATTCGCTCACCTGAAGAATGAACCAGCATGCATAGCATACGCAGCTGGCCGCCAAGAAGGAGGTTCCTCGTGGGAAATCATGGACACTTGCTCTCCCTGCTGCGTTGTGCGATATGTCGAGGTGAAATGGCCACACATGGATCGTTTTCCCCTTGTACAGGCTGATGATCATCGCCCCTCCGACGCAAATGAGGGTCCCAAGAACCTTTACAATCCCTGCTGGTCTCCCCAGTCCTAGCTTTTCTGTTCTACAGCATTAAAAAGTAACCCCATGTTAGAAATGCAACGTGCTTCATGATAAAATCTAGGTAGTGTGCTGCAAACTACCTTGTATCGATACGGTAAGAACTATTAAAAAAAGAAGGGAGGCAGTAATATGGCCCTCTCTCTCTCTCTCTATCTCTATATCTATCTATATATATATATATACATATGTCTATCTCCCTATGAAATTTGTAATCGTTGTTTCAGGCTTACCTCAAAATTACAGAGAAGATGAAGGTAGCAACGGGGACCAAGTTGAGAAAAATTGAAGAGTAGGCCGCCGTGGTGTCTCGTAGACCATAGTAGTACAAGCTCATTCCAGAGGTGAGACTGCGCGAAAAAACACAAGTGGCTCGGAGTTTGATGATCACAACCATAATAATCGAAGATAATGATAGTTTTCTCGTCAAATGTAATACATTAGGCTTTCCCTTCTCTCTCCTTCGACAGAACTAGTGGCAGTAGACTTGACTTAGGGCATATCTTTACCATACCATATCTTCTTAAAGTGATGAACACCTACTTTGGTTTCAATGACCAAAGTAGTAACAAAACATTCTCACTATGAGTCTATTAAAATGCATTCAATAATATATGCACATGATATTTTCTCATCCCTGTCTTTCTATAGAGAAAAAATAGAAATACCCGCTGCCCCACCTCCATCCAATGGTGCCCCTTAGACTAAGAGGAACAGGAGGTTAAAGGGAGGAAAAGCGTAGGCATCAATTCCAGCATTAACCTCGCTGATTTGTATAGAGAAGGGTGGAAACAGTGCCACCCACAAATAAAGGCTTGGGGTCTCTATTTGGAGGGCCTCTCTTCATCCCCCACCTTCCACACGAGCCTCTTGTTTTGGTGGATAGGAGATGAGGAAAGGTGGAGACGCCATGGGGGTCTTCACCTTTGGCTTCCGCCATCTTGTCCAGGACCAGAGCCCTTCCTTTTAGAAAGGGGGCGCGATGTTAATTCGTCCTTTAAGCAAATGAGCTATGAAGTGGAAAGCCATGGAATAAAGCCGAGGCAAATATTTTCTCGGTGACGCTTTCGATGTATAGATATCTGAAGAAGATGAACTCTTGATGGATAATGGTGAGTTCCGCCACGTGATTGATGGGTGGGTGGTAGGGGAGACGTAAATCGAGAGGGTTGTTTGGATGATGAAATGGTGAATTTCCGCATACCCGAAGAATGCGTTCATGAATATCCACATGGATCCCCGCCAGCATAGCCTCCGCACCTGTTTCCTGCAAAAAAATAATGGGGAAGAAACACCCCCGCAGATGTGAGTGCTTGACAGCCAGCGAGAGAGAGAGAGAGAGAGAGAGAGAGAGAGAGAGAGAGAGAGAGAGAGAGAGAGAGAGAGAGAGAGAGAGAGAGAGAGAGAGAGAGTGAGAGAGGTTTTGTGGCCTTTCTTCTCCTCATGTTACTTCTCACCTTTCGAGCAGGAAGGCGAAACAGGAGACGCAGAGTGCACCGATGGCGTTGCGATAGACGAGGAAGGGAAAGACGAACATGCCCTGATCAAGGGCGAGCTTCGACAGGACGGCCATCCCCGTCTGGAACAGCTGCACCAGCAGCATGGACAGCGAGACTCTCACCCCGTCGCCCGTCCTTTCGATAATCTCCCTTCCTTTCTCCATCCCTCCTCCCCCTCCAGACCTACTGCCGCTTCACCAATGCGAGCGCCACAGAAGCCGGTAGACAACACAGCAGACAGATAAATAAGCAAAGAATAAGAGTAAGCCGCCACGATTGAAAGCTTTTGGCGTTTCTTCTTCTTAGAGAGAGAGAGAGAGAGAGAGAGAGAGAGAGAGAGAGAGAGAGAGAGAGAGAGAGAGAGAGAGAGAGAGCATACGAGGAGCGTTTTTACAGAATCCGCGATCTCTCTTGCGGACGCGCCACGCAGCGCGGTTGGCGGGTGGTTAGGGGCCAAGCGCGACACCTTCTTCATTCTCTCAGCGCTCCACTTGTTTTCTCGCGTGATCACTGCTGCGTCTTTTCGATCGGTCGGCGAGAAGGTTGGCGAGAAGGTTCCCTGCTCCGATTGAGGGCACTTCTTCGGCGGCGGATACGTGGAAACAAAGGGAAGTTTCCGCCGGAGACAGCGGCTTCGCCAGCTCCGTCCGCATATGGTATGGCATAAAGCGCAGCGCCCCCACCGTTTACGACCGCTAAGCCGAGAATCATAACTCTCTATCTCTCTCATCTAGATTGACTTAGGTTAACTTAGTTTTTAGTTTGATAACAGAAGGGATAATTTAAACGGGCTGGGTTCTCACCATTCGGCCTTTCTGGTCGAATAAATTAAGCATCTGTATTCATAATGGAGCCTCATACGACTCGCTCAGCCATGCGGGATTATCAGACTAAGAATTGGAATAGTCTATTCCAGTTCTAACTGGTTCACTATTAAACCATTACACAAAGCCTGGTTCTACAGAAAAATGTTCAAGTTTTTCGTTTATCTGGTGCGATGTCTGTGCCTCTTACAGCGTACCCTGAGTGGAGCTGGCTTTGCTAGGCCAGTTAGCCTCGTAGGTTTAGTCTCTTGCTTGGTAGAGGTCTGTCATGGCATATCTCCACCATCTCATTGGGATAATATTGTGTAGTGAAAAATGTATAATTCAAAAGATATGTCTATGTATTGGAGTGCAATAGGGTGGTTTATGATCGGCAGGCATTAAAGGAAATAGAGGTTACCTCACGAAGGTGTGTCGTAAAAGTTTACTCTTCACTTGGCCTTTCTATAGAAAAGGCTTCTAAATAGCCTTATGAGGTTAGCTCTGAATGTTGACTCTTTTAGGCTTGATCTTCTGGAGGTAGCTAATTATTTATTGGTCGTGGATCACAAACAAAGGAGGATGCCACTACTATAGTTGTCACATTAATTTAAATATGATTAGGTGAAACATATACCAAAAATTCTCAATAAGACTATAGTTAAAAAGAAATAAACCTTTGGAGTAGTTTTTACAATATACAATCATCTTTATCTTCCCTCTCTCTCACCATTCTTTTGTCTCTCGTTCTGCCTCATTATCTATCATGGTATTATAGCCATTTACCTAATGACATTCACAATCTATAGCCAAAGCTTTGAAAATACAGGTGAACAATGCTCAAGCAATTACAATTATACCTTGAAGATGTCGACCTCAATCTTGTTAGGTACATTGATCCTCTTGAAATTAAATAGGGACAATTTCTTGCTATGTCAGACACAACTTCTTCCCTTGCTCAACAATTGTGGATTAGATTCTATCTTGGAAGGACAATAAAAAATGATAGTTATCAACAAAAGTAGAATTATAATGTATAATCACACTTATCAGGTCTAGAAATGATGTGATCAATAAGTATTATTATTGATCACTACATCTTTATCCGAGTCAATCCTTGCATGTGTTGTCGACAAGAAAACATCAGAAGAAGCCTAGGTAGCCATTAAAAGAAACTATTCCTCCCAAAGACAATCAAGAATCATGGAGCTACACAACAAGCTTTATAATATAGTCAAAGATTCTATGACAATAGATGAGTATATCAAATAAATCAGAATAGTCAACAAAGAGTTAGTAACAACAAGTTAAATCATCAATGAATTTGTAATCACATTCACCTTCCTATGTGAACTGCCATTAGAATACACTCTTTTTATTGCTGGCCACAATTCGTGCCCTAAGAATCAAAGTCTAACTTTCTACTAGAAAAATGAAAATTGACTCCAACTTTCCACTAGAAGCAAATCAAATATAATCTAATTTGTCCACAAGTCAAGAAAAAAATTGTAGATGCAAGAGTGGAAGATCGAGATGAGAAAGAGGACAAAGTAATGGTAGAAACACTCCCAAGTGTCAACTTTGTGGCCAGCTAGGCCACAGAGTGCATAATTGGCGAGAACAATTCAACCAAAAATTTCAAAGCTGGTAGTATCAAAATTATTTAAGCAACTCAATTCCTTGGCAAACTAAAAATCATTAACATCAACTGCAAGCATATTATACTAATTTGTCTACTCCATCAAAGACAAATTCATCTTGGTACCTTGATAGTGGCACTACACAACACATAACACTTAACATTGTAAATATTCAACAACTACTTTCATACCAAGGGCATGACCAACTCAATATAGGTAATGACCAAGATCTTAAAATCTTATCTTTTGAAAACTATTAAAGTTAAAAAATATACTTTATGTTCCAAATATCAAGAAAAACTATTTGTTCTTAAATTAACTATTGATAATGATGTTATCTTTGAGTTTCACTCATAATTCTACTTAATAAAGGATTAGAAAATAAGGGAGGAGCTTCGTGAGGGTAATGTTAGAGATGGTCTATATCACATGGCTTCTTCCCAAATAACATCAAAGGCGATGATCAACAAAAGGACATCTCCAACCGCATGACATAGCCGATTGAGCCGTCCTCATTTAAGTGTTTTGCAAACAATTATAGACAAATATGGGTTACGTTTAACCCATCAGAACAAACATTTTCTATGCAATTCTTGCTACACTTCTAAAGCACATAAATTTCCTTTCTTTGATTACTCAATAAAACCCTCAAATAATTCGAATTAATCCATTTTGATCTTTGGGGACATGCCCTAGTACTTTCGCATTTTGGTTTTAGCTATTATGTCCTTGTATTGATGATTTTAGTAAATATATTTGGTTGTTTCTGTTGAAAAGGAAGAGTGAAGTCTATACCATTTTCCAAGAATTTCAAGCTTAGGTAAAAAGATAATTTTTTTTTAAAAATTCAGCATTTTAATCTGATGGTGGTGGAGAGTTTCAATGACTTTACCAACATTTCAAAAAAATAGGAATCAAGCATCAAATCTCTTATCCACACAATCCCAAGCAAAATAATTTTGTAAAAGAAAGCACCGACACCTCATTGAAACCCCTCTCTCAATGTTTCACCAAGCTTCATTACCACAAAGGTACTAGGATGAAGTTGTATCAATGATAACAAACCTTATCAACTGAATGAGCATGCTAGCTCTTAACATGCAATCATTGTATGAAATTCTCTTCTAGTCACCACCTAATTATTCTTTTCTTAGAGTATTCGACTATCTTTGTTATCCAAACTTGTGATCTTATGCCATAAACAAACTAACATCTCAATTAAAAAGATGTATGTTTTTTAGATACAATTCTCATCATTTGGGATATTAGTGCCTCTCACTGTACTCAAACAAGCTTTTCATCTCCTCTAATGTTTTTATTCAACGAAATATGTTTTCCTTTCCAAAATAAAATTATTCAAATAAACCCTCTTATCAAACCACAAATAGTGATAAAATTTTAGGATCCATACCTCTCTACATTGCACCTCTACTCCCATGAGAGTTGGCTCCATCCCAACTCTCACAACAATCTATGATAGTATCTCCAACTCTCCCTATTGAAATCACAAACTCTTTGCCTTCACCCCTCCACCAATCAATCTAGCCAACAATCAACCCATGCAACTAGAAGAACATAATCCCCAATCTGTCACACCAATAGACTCATCAATTGATCAAGACATAGTTTCCCAACTACCTCAAAAGACAATGCATTGCTTGCCCAAAACCAAATCACTTCAACACTTGAATTAAATAACTAAGGCTCAAGACCCCATTACCAACCAACCCACTTGATCTAATCATAAGACAATAAAATGATGGGTTAATTTTTGTTCTAATTGCCCTTTACCTTTTTGTTTCACTACATCCAACTCTACCATTGCTGAACCACAAGATTTGACTCAAGTTTTTCAAAATCCACATTGGGCTTAAACAATGACAAATGAGTATAATGTACTCATCCCAAATTGCACTTAGATATTGGTTCCTAAACAACTGACTATGCACATTCTTTGTTGTAAGTAGGTTTATTAACTTAAGTCTCATCCTGATGGAATGATTGATCACTATAAAGTTCTGCTCAGGGGTTTAACAAGTAAGCTAGTTTTGATTATTTTGAAATCTTTATCCTTGTCATCAAAGTTACAATGGCTAAAGTTTTGATTTCTTTAACCATTAGCCAAAGATGGCATGTTCGTCAACTTGACATCTCTAATGCTTTTTGAATGGAGATTTTATAAAAATGATTTAAATAAAACAACCACCAGGATCTTTCAATCCGTATCTTCCAAATCATGTTTGTCTATTACAAAATTCTCTCTATGATTTAAAACAATATCTATGAGAATGGTTTAAGAAATTCTACTCTTACTTACAATCCATCAACTTCAACAGATTCAAAATAGATACTTCCTTATTATATAAATATACTACTCAAACATCGTATTTTATTCTTATATATGTGGATGATATCTTAATTTTATGTCCCAACTTTGTAGGTACAAATGTTCTCATTAAATCTCTTCAGTCTATTTTTACTCTTCGAGAGCTTGAGATGCAAGCCATTTTATAGGATATGAACTAACTCATCATGTTTCTAGTTATTTTTTGTCACCATCACAATATATTCTTAAACTCTTAATGAAATTAAATATAAAAAATTACAAACCTACTTCCATACCATGCTCTATCTCTTCTCAATTGTAGTCTACTATTGTGCCACTAGATGTCACTATGTATCATAGCATAGTCGGTGGGTGCCAATATCTCACCATTACTCGACCTGATATCTTCTTCATTGTCAACCAAGCATGTCAAAAAATGGGTAATCCAAATGTGGACGACTAAACTAAATTGAAACATTTGCTTTGATATCTCAAAAGGAGTACTTCTCATGGCCTCTTCATCAACAAAAATTTTGACAAAGGGAGGATAATATACCTCAGCACCAATCTTGTATCATGGATCTCTATAAAGCAACAAATCATTGCGAGATTAAGTACATAGATTAAATATAAAGCCCTCACAAATGTTACTGCTGAACTATGTGGCTTACATCTCTCTTTCATGAGCTATGGATTCCACTCACCATGACACCAACCTTGTGGTGTGATAACATTGGCACCACCTACATGGCGGGCAGTTTAGTATTTCATGCTATAACAAAGTATGTTGAGATTGACTAACACTTTGTTCAAGAACAAGTGGCATCAAAACACATTCAAATTATGTTTATATCCAGAAACGATCAAATGGTAGATGTTCTTACCAATCTCCTTCTGAAACAATGATTCGAATGGTTACAAGACAAGCTCAACATCCTACCCATGTCAACTCCAGTTGATGTTGAACATGGGGGGGATATGAACGCAAACCACTAGTGAATTGAATGCATACAACACAATATACTAATCCAGCTCAGCCATCAACATGAAAAGAGATTTAATGGGAAGAATTCAGTTCTGCTAATTAAGCAGTTGAGAAATGGCAATGTTTCTCGAGCAACCATAACCCATGATCAACGGGAACTTTCAATTCTTGAAACCTTTTAATTTATACAGAACTCACAAACTCTATAAATAACATTGTGTACACAATAAACTTTTGGGGTGGTTTTTGCAATGTACAATCATCTTTCTCTTCCCTCTCTCTCTCACCATTCTTCTGTCTCTCCTTCTACTTCATTATCTTTCACATTGATGGTAGTAATCAATACTAGTTCTGAAATAGTAATTATGGCTGCGGAATGGACATCAAGATGCGGCTTCTCCATCCCTGCTCGCTGTTCATCCCGCCGTTCTTCCTTCTATCCCTCTTGAACCCCTGCTCCTTCTGTTTCGTCAGTAATTTCTCCTCTAAAGAAAACCATAATTCTGTCCACTTGGCCTCATCTGAGATCCCAGCCTCCGTGATCTAGAAACAGCTGTTGTTCTTTAGACCAGCTGAATGCTGGAATAGCCTAGCATATGTTCAGAGATCAACAGTTTCGGCTAACGCAAGTAATCGTTCGTTTTATTTTATGTCAGAGTCAAGAATCGGAAGCCCTAGTTCCTGCGTGTTCTGATTTTCCCTCTTCTTCTCCACTGGCGGCGCTACATCTTTTGTAGGTTATCTCCATTTTACAGTCGGCAGAAACATGGCAGAAACATGGCGGAATCTCCGTGATTGCTCATCTATCTGGTCTAATTAGAGAAAACAAAGTCTGCTCCTACAAAATGATATTCTCCACGTTTCGCCCAAAAACATTTCGATTGAATACTTTGCGTCATAGATTCGTGGATTAGCCGGATGACTTAGAAACTGGGCAATAATGCAATGATGGTAAATTATGATCTATTAACACACTAAAGTCTAGAAAACAGGTTTTCATGATTATTTTCTCCCAACCTCCGCAGTTAGATAACCAACCCTAATCAATGTGAACGAAGTATGTTCTAGAAACTCAGAATTCTCCACGATTTTGCTCTAATGACCCAGATTGAAAATTTTTAGTACGTTATTATCTAGTAAAATTATTAGCCAATCATTGATTTATCCCAATCCTCCATTCTTATTTAAACACACATCCTAACTTGATCGTTGAATCCAAGTCCTTAAAATGCGTCAATGGAGAACAAAAGAAAGAATCCAACAAGGAACTCAGGATTCGATGATCTACCGTATAGTTGGTGATGCCTCTCTCCATAGATATCGAACTTTTTTGTCCTGAGTTGAGCAGAATTTCATCTGTTTCGTCTGTAGCGCGGTTGTGTTTCTGTTATTTTTATATCAATGGTACGGCTCTGGTGGAATGAGACTATCTGCCCCTCGCATGCCGCCGTAATGGGACTGAGTAGTCGATAGGTTACGGCGGTTCCTGGTTTATGTTTATAAGTCGGTGAGAGGTGTCGAGAGTTTTCATGTCTAAAGCCTTGTTTATTCACTGGACATTAGTTGTCTTTATTTCGACAGTGGTAGATGAGGGGAATGCCGAATCCCAAATTGTTTGGATTCTTTTTAGATTCTGATATCTGATGCCACTTACGTCGAGTCCAGAATCGGGAGCCCCAGTTCCTGCGTGCACTGATTTTTCCTGTTTTTCTCCACAGGCGGCGCTCCTTCTTCTGTAGATTATCTCCATTTGACAGTCGGCAGAAACGGGGGGGAATCTCCGCGGCTTCCCTTCTATCCGGTCTAGTTCGAGGTCATGCATTAAAAATTAGTTAGAGAAAACTAAGTCTGCTCTTCAAAATACTATTCTCCACGTTTCTTCCCAAAAAGCCTCCGAATGGATATCTTTATTACATAGATTCGTGGCTAGGCAGCTTAGAAACTCAGAATTCTCCACGATTTTTCTTTAAAGACCCAGATTGGAAATTTTTAGTTCGTTACTACCTCCTAAAATTAACGGCCTATCGTTGATTTGTCCCAATCCTTCATTCTTGTTTAAACACATGCTCAGTTGATCATCGAATCCAAGTTCTTGAAATGCGTCAATGGAGAAGAAAAAAGGATGAATGAAACAACGAACCCACTCTTCTTGATCTCATGGCGTCCGTTCCTCCTCAGTATCACGCGGTAGAGTCCAACGACTGTCAGGGCCGCAGC
Source organism: Spirodela polyrhiza (assembly GCA_024713555.1). Taxonomy (NCBI): domain Eukaryota; kingdom Viridiplantae; phylum Streptophyta; class Magnoliopsida; order Alismatales; family Araceae; genus Spirodela; species Spirodela polyrhiza. The sequence goes on along the minus strand of CM046531.1, from coordinate 6,680,747 downwards.
AACTAGGCTGGACATAAAATCCACACAAATAAGATTTTTCATAACTTGAATTATCCCCAATAAGGAAATTCCGTGTTTTTTTTATCTACCATCTGTCAGCTCCCTAGGTGAAGTCGCTCGGCGGGCAAGATTCCCAATTTGATTAGTAGGGCCACGAAAACAGGCCCTCGCTCTAAACCAGCACCTACACTGCAATTCTGGGTCTCCAATCAGTATGGTAGGTTATTGAGATGGTAATCTTCGGACGCACATTACAGAATCATAGGTAAAGAATTTTTGGTCCTATTGGGCCACAAAACTCATACGAGTCCCCGCTTTGTATCCCTGTCTGTGTCTGTCTGTCTGTCTGTCTGTCTGTCTGTCTGTCTGTCTGTCTGTCTGTCTCTCTCTCTCTCTCTCTCTCTCTCTCTCTCGCTCACTCACTCACTCTGTATGTAGGCGGAAAGGATTTAAACAGTCGGTGTGCAGTCCCAGTGAAAATTTATTTCTATTGAAATGAATTGAAGGAGAACAGTTCGCGAACTATGTGGGTTCTGAACTCCGACAAGGACAAAAATGACCACTATCGTTGCATGTGTCATTCAGATTAGGCTGAAGGCCACTTTTCTTAACCTGAGATTTTTTCGTCAGAAGAAAAACTAAAAAATGGATGGAAGTTTTCACGCCGTGTTTAAGGCAAAAAGCTCTGTAATGTATGACCCATTATCGAGAAATAATCAAAGCAACCGTGAGAGAAAATCTCACCCT